>JAVSCE010005746.1:0-282819 GCA_032199065.1 Smutsia gigantea | reverse complement strand
GTAAAGAGGTGATGAACATAAAGTACTCAGTGTCTAACGGTGTGTCCAGCACAGTAGATGACAAGTTCTGACGATGTTATTATTGGTAAACTGCTACAGGAGACATCGCCTGTACATTCACTGGAATTATCAGGATTTACAAATTTTCTGCTTCTAAAAGTTTGTTCAAATACTCACATCTTGCAGTTTGGCATCCTTTCATTAGCCTCCATGAAGATCTTCTTTCTTCTCTTGATGTTCTTACTTCTAATCTGAAAAAAAATTGAAAGATTTGTAACTTTACCTTTTATTCAGTTTTCAGGACCCTGATCATATCCCCTTGGTCAACCCCATTGGGTTCTTGTATAGAGAGTTTCTTTCCTGCATTTCTCATTTGGCGGTGTTCTCTGGGAGCATGCTTGGCCCTTACCAGAAGGGGGGGGTGGGGGTTCTGAGGAATTAAAGCCCCAGGAATGGTTCTCTGGCTAATGAGGGTCAGGAGTTGGTGGATTAATATTCCAGCTTCCTTGCTTTTCATTGGGATAGTTCTGAGATGTGTTTCACCTTCTCATAGAAGGTCCCCCATGGGTTTGTGCCTTAATCTATTCATTTATTGGCTTTCCTCCCATTTATAAGTCACTTATCCATCCCTCACAGTGTTTGCTGGAACAACCTCCCAAATATACTTGTACCCAAAATTCTTGCCTCAGAATCTGCTGTTAGGAGAACCCAAACAATATACCAATCCTGGTCATCATACTTGTTCCTTATTATCTGGTAGAGATGATCAGTCTCATCCATAATACAAACATTTTACTTCAGAAGATTATTTTATCTCCAAGCTCAGGAGGTACTTCACTGTCATCTTATACTGACGCTACAGTATTTCAGAACAGACATCAATATGATGAAATCACTCTGGAGGCAAGGTGAAGGTTTTGTGTATTCTAAAGAGATTGGAGGAAAAGAGGTCAGTCATGAGGCTTCTTTGCTCTTGGCAGAATCCCAACCTGAACCAGGGTGGTGTCTGTGGACACAGATTAAATGGCAACAGACATGAGCCTATGGACCTTGGTAATGATGCCCTGCTTCTTCTTTACTCTTTGTTGTGGGGTCACTGAGGTCTTTCTTACTCTACAGAACCAAGCCCCTGGCTTCGGTGGTGGAGAACGCTCAAAATTCTAGAGCTATAGAGTATTTGCAATGGTTTTTGACCCCAATTCTCAGTGAAACAATGTGATATAGAAGAAAGTTGTGGATGATAAAACTTTTCCTATGAAGAAGCTGAAACAAGCAGTATGCTCAAAGTCATGCATCTTGGGATGGGGGCAGGGAGCTGAGATGAGGCCTCTGTCACTGGCTCCTGGTGCTTTGTTCTGCCCAGGCCCTGGTGCCAATGGATGACCACATCTGTGTTGATCCTTTGGGAGAACTTAGTTTTTCAATCCCGAATTTTCTTATATTTGGATTGTGTTTGAAACTGAGAGCCCAAATTCACTGGAACATTGGTGGTTATGGTGTGTTATCTCCTTTTGACCTATTATTATTATTAATTTAGAGTTATTTCCACTTAACATTTCTTGAAAGTGTTGCACTCCACACTGATTCATTGACAGTAACATATAAGCCTGCTTTTCTCTTGTGCTATTTTATTTTTCCAAGATAAATACGTTATATTCTTTGAATCCTATAAGCACCCAGAAATGAAAGTAGAAGAGTTATTCTCCCCATTTTATAGGTATGAAGGCTGAGTAACGAGAGAGCACATTTTGTTGGGAAAGTATTTATGAGGGTCCTGAGAATCTGAAGAGGTTGTTCTGAATGTTGTTTTTTCCTGGCAGTCTTTTACTTCTCTACCAAGGATTTTCCTACATTGCATTTTGTGCTAAAAGTAAGGGGTCTGGAGTGGGACTGTGAGTGGGAATTCACATTCTGTCACTTGCCTTGGACAAATTTCTTAGCCTCCCTGTAAACTTCAGTTCTTCCATCTGAGAGTTAGATGAGGATTAAGGATATTAATGTAATTCAAAGCTAGGCATTATTCTCATTCCATCTATAGTTATTGAGGAAGCAGTAACTAACAAAGGAAAAATCTTACATTCAAATGCAAGTGCAGGAGATTTTAAATAGTTCCCCTTAAAACTGTACTTTCTGTTGAGTCCTAGCTCACCTTTACCCTCCTCAATGAGTGGATCAAGTGAGAGACCACTTGTTGGTTTAAAGTTGGGGTGGCTGGTGTGCCAAGCTTCTCTGTTAGCATGCAGGGAGCCCTTTGCATTACAAGCCCTGGCCTGACAGATTTCTATACTCTTTCCAAGTGATTCAGACAACTCATTCCCCCCAGTGATGACAAAGCATCAATTTCTAGTCACTTCCCAACAATGCTGCCATTATCTACAATTTCAGGAATACAGAGAACTTAGAGGGAGCAGTGTATAGTTATTTTCAGGAATTAGATGGCTGTATTTGAATCTGAGAGCCCAAATTCATGGATAGTATATGTCTCTTCTTTGTCTTTCTTGAAAATGGAGCAAAGAGTTATGGTTGTGAATTGGAACATTAACAATCAATGTAAAATTTATAGGGAGAATTTTAATAAATATGTGGGTATTTTGAGTGTCATTTATTGACAAAAACAGAGCCAACTTGATTGAAACTTATTTGTACAGTTTGTGGTTTGATGGTGCAATATTAATAGCAAAAATGTGGAGTGTTTTTAGTGTAAATATATGTTTGATTATCAGGGTGATTTTTGGATTACATCATTTTGGTGAAGGTATAAATATTATAAGTTGTCATCAGAAAATATAGAATATGTCTAGAAAGTTTCATCTGAAGGGTGATAGATTTTTCTTTGTAGCAATGTAAACTTGATTTAATTATGGTAGAGACAGGATTCATCTTATTTTTATGAACCCATTACATTTTTAAGTTTAGGGATTTGGATTTTTTTTTCTTTGGCGTCAGATCTTTTATTAAATGGGCTTGATGTTTTGTGGAGTATTTCTTCCTTTAATATTATGGTGAAATCCTTTTGCTTTAAGTTCTGCAAATGCTATTTATGTTCTTAGTGGAATATTAGACCTTGGAGATTTCTAGAGTTTCTTTTACTGCAACCGTCTACTATTAAAAGTCTGACTTGTTGGTCTCATAGGAGAGAAGAACATTCAGCTTTGTTATGTGTTATAGTTTAATATCTATCTCATAAAACTGCTGAAAATCAATCTTCCATTTGCAAATACCTTGGATTTGAGGCATTGGTTTGTGAGAAATCTGTATCATTTTTGTAAGCTCTCTTTTATACTGTAATGGTAAATCAATATCAGTTGTGTTATTTTTCTATTTCTTTAAAAATATTGGAGTATAAAATTGATTGTCAGGAGACTTGAGGTTTGTTCCTGAATTTGCCTTTCGTTCACTTTGGTAACTTACTTAACCTCTGTATGCCTTGATGTCTTCGTCTATGAAATGAAGAGAAAGAAGAGGTTGGGCCAGACTAGAACATCTCAAAGATTCCTTTTCTCTTTCACACTCTGATTTTGCCCATAGTATGTTTTGGACGACATTTGGTTGTTAGGATGATGATGGTTGATTGAAGTTAGAAAAGAGAATGAGTTGGAGGAAATGCTTCAGGTCACATGGGAGCTGGGAAATTATACTGTCTGTGAAGGAAGGTCAGAAGGCCTGCACATAGGCCCAAATGGTTAGGCAAAATTGGGTAAAATATGGGAATATGTCACTAACAGGATTACAGTGGTGAGGAAGCGGGGAAAATCTCAGGACAGGTGTAGAGAAAAGTACAGTGAGCAGGTCATGCTCAGGGCTGGGTACAGAAGTATGGCTATGGATGAATGGGCACAGAGGCAAGAGCAACAGGCTCCAGTCACAGGGAAATGAGAGTGGCATGAGATAAAGGATTGGAAATACTGCAATCAGAAATAGGGTTTTCTGAAGCTCATCCCTGTTATACATATATGGGGTCTGCTGTCAAAAAAATATGAAGTCTAAGTTCAACCAACTGTAGGTGTCATTGTATCTAAAAGCAAGCATGTCTTAGGGACTGTGAATGAAAAGAAGGGGACAGAGTGGTCAGAACCACTATGCCTTAGCTGCCACTTCTGGGGGACCTTCGTGGTGCTTTGTTTTTCTTTTCTTATTTCTACCAGGCAGAGAGAATCAGAGAAATGATGGAGGAGGAGGAGATGTACTTAAGGAAGGAGATTTTTAAAACGGAAAAGATCTGTTTTAGCTGGAATGGGAAAGATGTTTCCTTGGTTACAGATCTTTATATGTGGTAGAATTATGGTGAAAACACTCTAAGGAAAATTACTTGATTGTTGGGAGATATCAGAGTTTTTCAACAAATATTTCAGTGAATAGAAATGGATTGAGCACCTGCTATGGCAAAGCTTTGAACTGAGTGCTCTGGGGGATATGGAAAATTATACTCCATTTTTCTGTTGCTGCGGAGTTCATACTAGAGATGGAGAGGCAAAGCACTCAAGGTGGTGATTAGGTGATGAAGCGAGACTTAAATATCCATATAGAATACTGCGGTATCCAGAGGGATTCCCTCTAGCTCTGGACCAATTGAGAAATATGCCAAATATAATGCATATAGGGCAATAGATTGTCTTTATTTCTAGTAGATAAAGGTGAGAATGAAGTGCACCCAGTTTAGTATAGATTCCAGTGACTAGTTTGACACAGTTATACTCTTAGTCACCCAGTGTCTTTCTCCATGGACAGAAAGGAACTAATGTTTGTGGGAGAACTTACTTCCAAAAAGAAAAGCTAGGAGCTGAGTCTATAATTATGAGTTTATTCGTCCCTAATTTAACCTGATATGAAGCGAGTAAGGGGTAGAGGGATGTCAATAATTAAGCTTGCTTTTTTTTGGAAAGATTCACTGTAAGTGGAAAGATGCATATCTCTTAACAAAGGATAACAGTGTAATAAACAAAGAAAGTACATGCAAAATGTCCAAGAAAGGTCCAGATTTTAGATGCTTCTAGAGATAGAAAGAATTCCTGGGCCACAGTGTGCTGGGAGTATAGGACTTGAGCTGGTTTTCCCATGACTGGCAGCTGTCATTTAGTGTGGAGAAGAGCCTGTGGGTGAGAGTGGGGGTGGGAGGTAATGTAAAACATTGAGAACACAAGGGAAGATGTGAACACCAAAGTTGGATGATGGCAGTGGGAGCAGAAAGGAAGGGTAGAGACAGGGAACGTTGAGGAGATCCTATTGAAGGGAGGAAGTACAGTGAAGAGAGGAGGATTGCAAACTTGAAGGCAGGAATGTGTGTTTTCATTCTCCTTAAGTGATCTTAGTGTGGCAGCTAACCTCTCTATGCAAGTCTCACTTTCTTCATCTGCAAAATGGGAACATTTGGATAGCTAGGCTTCTCAGGGCTTTGGTCAGGTAACACGGCCCACCCTTCTGGGAGAGGTGATTAAGGTTGTCAAGTAGAACCAGAAAAGTAGTGACAAGAACAGATGTGTGGCCTAATCTCCCTACACCCCTGAGAGATACAGAGATGGAGAAGGCTTTCAGTAGGCAGCAGAGGTCTCTGAAGAAGGAAGCTGTGTTATTTTACTGGGAGCTGGTGACATCTATGGTGGGGAACCGCTTCCATTTAACATGATGTAAACTGACATGGAGCGCAAGGAAACGTGGTTCAAGCCCTTTTGGTCTTCACTGCCCAGATCTAGGTGAGGAGTACCCCGTGTAGAGCCTGCCCCATACCTGAAAACGTGTGGCAGAGAGCTAGGCGGGAAGCCAGGGGAAGTCAGCCTTGTTTTATTTCCTCCCCAAGCCAGCCCACTCTAATACAGATTTATCTTGGGTGAAGGAGATAATTTTCTCTTGCATCCTTATGTTATGCACTGAGAAACATCCTTTCAATTTCTTGATCTTTCCAAATTCACAAACCTACTAAAATTTTGCATATTTAAGATAGGGATTGGGCATCAATATCCTTACCTCTTTTCCTCTGAATCATCAGCCCTTTATTATTTTTAGGGCACACTGGTGAGATTTATTACACATTTCAGACTCTGTCATTTACCTAAGGTTAAAAAGTGCTATTTATGGAAAGGGGTCTGGCCCTGAAGAAGGGGAAAATGTGGCTAGTTGAGGGGAAACCAATCCACAAAATAATCATTTTCAAGCATGACAAAATTAATGCTGTGTGTATAGTCCATGGTATTTTTATATGAAATGATGCCTAATTTAGCTCAATTGCAAACAAGTAAGAATGCCTTATTAATGCACAACCCTGAGTGCTCTGATAGAGCTAGTCTCACTGAGTTTACAGTTCGTTCATTCATTTTTTCACTGTCAAATATTTAGTGAGCCCTATTAAGCACTAAAGCCTATTTTAGGTGCTGAGGACATAGTGGTGAGCGAAACATTTGGAATTTCTACCGTTCTGGAGTAGGCTTAGGATGGAGTGGAGGTAGGGGGAGACAAATGTAAAGCAATTTCACAAATGTATGATTACAAACCTTGGGACTTGCTCTAAAGGAAAAGTACAAGTGCCTCAGTAATTTCTAATCAAACCACCAATGGATTTCCAAGACCTGAGAATGCAGATACCTGTGCAGTCTCTGTTCCAGCTTCAGTGTGTCAGAGCATAACTCAATCCTTGGTCCCTCTCCTAGAACTTTCCACCTTATCTCTTGCTCTTCCACCTAGTGAATTCCTGTCATCCCTGCAGGTCCAGCTCAGTCATCAGTGTCTCGTTAGGCAGTATGACATGGCCATGTTGAGCCTGGAGTGAAGATATAACCACGCCACCCAGTTTATTTCCAGCTGTTCCTCTAATAACTGTGTGACTTTAGACGATGACCTGGCTCCCTACTGACCAATTACTCAGCCCCCCTTCATACAGGCATCTTCATAGGCCATATACATTTCATCTAAAAGCTTTATCAGGCTATTTAAGTATAAATTAAAGATGAGGGATATGATTGCCTTAAGTCACTTATGCCTGGAAGTGACTGCCTTGGAGTCCTGCTCCTTGGCGCTCAGGTTCTGCAGTGAGATTTCACCAAGTGCTCAGGGAGTAGCCTGAGCTTCAGCACATTCCAAGTTGTCATTTTAGTTCTCCTTTATGATGAACTTTTATTCCAATCTCCTTGAACTGAAACTGGGTTTGCAATGATAATACGTGCCCTATAAATATCTTCAGGGCTAGAAGAAAAAAATTAAAGGCCAACAAATGACTACAGGAGAAAAACAACCACATCTTAGGAAAAGCTGGTAAATAGCAGGAACTATATTATTAGGGGAAGGGTCTTCTGTGCCCCATCACAGGGAAACGGGACAACAATAATCCCACTACCCAAAGGGCTAGGAGGGAGTATTGGAGGGGGGCAGATGCCAGCTTGCCAACTCAGGCCTGGAGTGGTGTTCCCACGGGCTAGAGACCTCCGTCCTAGATCATCTTTCTCAGGGTACAGAATAAGGCAGGGAAGTGTGGGTCACTCAGGACCTCGCCTGACAAATACGAATGTTCTTCCATAAAAATACATTTTAATCTGGGGGATGAGAGGGCCCTCAGGTATTCTGAAGCAGGGAATGACTTGGGGTGTGGGGTGGGGGAAAGGGGATGGAATGCTTTTTTAGAGATAGCTTCTAATTGACCTCCTGTAGCTAACCTCCAGCTTTGCTTTCTTGGGGTTTATTTTTCTTGGGGTTTCAGATACAGCTCAGCCACATGGGATGTGTGGTTTCAAGGAGTTCATTACCAAATGAATAAGGTTCCACCAGACAATAGATATCGTAGGCTTGGAAACTACTCACAAGATTTAGTCTTTTGTCATTTGTTAAGCATCCCCCTTTCCCTCTGTCCATCTTCCATCCCCATTTGTCTCTCTTTGTCTCTTTTCTCCCCCCACCCATTTCCTTCCCTCCCTCCCTCCTCTCTCTCTTCTGATCACCATCATTGGTGCTGCATTCTTAAAAGCCCAGGTGTGAGCATCATGATTCTGCTGCAGCATCCTCCACATTAACTCTTCCCACAGCCTCTCAGCCGCCCCTTCCACACCACTGGAAGCTGAGCCATCATTTCCTAGCGAGCCAGCAGCTGAGTGCTGCATTGCAGTAGAGCCATTTAAAGAACCCAAAAGTACTGTGAGCGCAGCTATTTCCCTAGCCATTCACAGGGTGCACCATGTTGGGGCTATTTGGATGTCAGGGAGCTCTGCACTGATGTAGGGGAACTCAGGGCTCTCTCGGTTCTGGGCCTGGAACCCAATGATAGCTGCCTGGGAATTGGAGGGACTGCACAGGTTGGCAAGAATAGGATGGTTTATTGCTCAGAGTCCATGGAGAGAAAGAAACAGCAGCTCAGAGTGGGCCCCGGCCCTTTGTGTTTGGTTGTGTAATTAGCCTAGTACAGGGCGTGCTTTAGGTTGTCAATGAACTTGTGAGATGCTGGAGTGAGGCTAGAAGAATGTCTTCAACATCTGGCTAAGATTCAACTCAGAACCTAATGCTCGCAGTGTTTATTAGTTATTGGTAAGTGTATATTAGGAACAATGTACTATGCACAACATGCTGCTTGGACAATGCTGGGAAAAGGCAGAGATATTAAATTGGTCTCTGTGGCTGTCCATTTGAGAAGAAACATAGAGTTTTAATTAAAGCTCTGAGTGTCAAGCACAGGGTGCATAAATAGAAAGGAGTCAGGACGAAGAGAGTGATGGAAAAGGCTTCCAGAAGGGATGAGCCTCAGTCAAACATTGGAGGATGAGAGGACTCAAGTGGCAAGGAGCCTGGAGCCCTGCCAGGAACCCTGCAGACCCAGAGCAGTCGAGGCTGGCATTGAAGGAAGAGCTTCCTCACTTCCATTCCTCATTCCCATTAAGTCAGGAATTTTGTGAAAATGAGGTAGTATTAACCCAAAGCATGGCCAAAGGGATTTCATATCTCTCCCAAGTCAGGCAGTTGAGGTTTATATGCCATCCCGAGCTAAGATGAAGGAGGAGGGATCTGGGATTTCTATCAAAGGGGACGAAGACAGTTCATAGGAAGAGGGCAAGAGCAAATAGTTGGTAAACAAATATTTGGCATGCCATGGGGATAAGCCTTTCCAAAGTAAAAGTTACCTTGGTAATAGCTCTCTTCCTGGTGTAGACTTCCTATCTAAATTCTTTTAGGCGGTTAAGGAGGAGGTAAAACTCTCTTCTTGAGTTCCCTGGGCCTTGATTGTCTTCAGCTTGAAATAATCCACACACCAAAGTGGCGCATTCTAGGGTGGCCTGCCTGAACCCCACTGGGTAAAAGTTAATGCAGTTATTCAATGCAAGGAGCATTTATTGAGCATAGTCTCTCTGCAGAGTTGTGGAGAATACAGGGGTGAATATAACCCAGACTCTGCCCTAAAAAGCACAGTCTTGGCAGAGAAACTTATGCCCAGTGGGCTGGAAGAGAGTCTGGAGCCATGTGGGGCTGGTGAAAAATGAGGGGGTGGAACCAGTAGATATCAGCTCCTGGTCCTGCCTGTCTTCTTGGTTGTCTGGACTTTAGTAAATCATTTAATCTTACAGACCTTTAATTTCTTTGTATGTAAAATGGGATTAGTGATGCCCTTTCCTCTTTTGATATGAGAGTTTGAGGATCAAAGTGAATAATGGGTCTGAAAGCCTCTTATCAATTGTAAACTGATGCAGAAATAGGCATTATTATTATGCCTTCGAGTGATGATGTTATTAGCAATGCAGACCAATTTTAGCCTTACCCATTGCTTATGATTAAAATGTGGTCATCTCTAATACCTAAATTCAAAGCATGTGTCTCTTGGCGCATTTTAATAACTTACTTTGAATTACCAATGGGCTAAGCAGAACAAAACTGAATTTCTTTAAAGAGATCCTACTACATCTTTTCAGTTATTTAAGATGGGCTTTCCACATGACTAGTTTGACTTTATGTTCTGTTATATGTTATAGATGCAAGATAAAAGAAACAAAATCTTATGTAAAAAATGACAGGTATGAGAGAGTGGAAGGAGAGAATAAAGGAGGGGGGTAGTTAAAAAAAGATAAGAAGAAAGAACATGGGTACATGAAGCAAATTATAAACAATAGCAGGGAGATACCAGACTGAGGTCAGGAGATCAGTGCTTTATTACTGCTCTGCTTCAAGCACTTGCTACCGGGCCACATTTCTTACCTTTCCGGGGACTCTTTTTTTTCCCCTAAAATAACAAATAGTAGAGATTAAGATTTTTAACCACTCAAAATTCATAATTCTAAACTTAAAGGGAACAATAACTTCAAGCAGTTAATATAGAAAATAGTAAGGTCTGATGTGGAGAGCTTAAGCTGTTGGTGTCAAAGACTCTGAATCTCAAAGTTCATCCAATTTCTTGGGTAAGTCTTTGTTAGTCATCAGCATTCTGAGTAGTCCTCTATTCATGGTGCATATAATTATGCCTTACTGAGTATGTCCCAGAGGAGCAACAAGTTTCATGTCTTTGAGACAGCCTGAGCTGCTCAGATGAAAGGTGGCTCACATAAATACATCGTTAGACAAGCCTGTTAGGAGGTTGCTTGGTTTGGAGAGATGCTGCTTCAGAAGTGTTATTTGAAAAAGGCAGCACAGGGGACAGGGTGCCAGCACCAATTAGAGAAGAAAGAAAGAAAGAGTAAAAGTATGAAAGAGAGAAAGTAAGACTACTGGGAAAGGAAGAGAAGGGGTAAAAAAGTAACAATACTGAAAAAGAAATCACAAGTTATCTTGGTGTTTCATAAACAAATGAATGGTGAGTATGTTGCAGTCAGATCAACCTGGTATATTGTTGGCATTCTTTTTAAAGGATGTTTAAAAGTTTTAAGTGATGGAAATTCATAAAGCATCTAGCATTCATTGGTGAATAAATTTTATTGCCAGATATCTCTTTGTATGCATCTGGCCATTTTATTCTACAGAAACGATGCTTCTACTTTTATAAATTCATAATCTATGAATCAAAACAAAATGACTCAAGCAAAGTTAAGTGAGGGTGAGAGATGTTTGTGGTGTCTTCCTTTCTGTCATGGTGAGTTATGAGCATTGTTTTTCACTCATTAATTCAGAACCAGATTCCAAAGATCTAGAAGAGAGAATGTGGCTCTTTCTTCCTATCCTCCACCATTGTATAAGGAACAACAAAAGCTCATAAGTGGCAAAGTGCATAACTTATGTAAGTCCAACACACTAGCCATGAAATTAAACTAGAAATAATAACAATAGTTAACCAAAATTCCAGTTCCCAAAAGTGATAAAATATACCAAAACAAAACCAACTCTCCCAAATAACACTTGGTCAGAGAACAGATCAAAACTGAAATTGTGTACTACTCAGAAATTAATAATAAGGAGAGTGTGACACATAAAAATTGTAGAATAAGGCTAGGGTTATACACAGAGAAAATCAATTGTATTTATTACATTTATTAATAAAGAAAAATAAAAGACATGTACAAAGTAGCCATCAACTTTCTAACACCAAAGATTGCAAAAGACTCATTATAAGAAAATTATAAATGATAAACACGTGGAATCGAAAGTAAGAAGTTGTTAAGTGGTAAAGCCAAATCATAGGTCCTTGCCTCCATATTTTACATTCCTGTCAGCACATCCTCCTGTCTCTGCTTAAAAATGGCTGGGTGTCCATATAAACACTTTGATCCAACTTGACTAAGTAGAGAAAAATAGCTCTGTTTTCCATTTTTCTATTGAGGGACAATGTCCAAGCCGACTTTCTGATGCTATTGAGGAAAGACACGTGGAAAGCTGGCAACTGTGATTGTCTTAGTGTTGAAACAATCATTTACCATCACGTCTACCTTAAAAACATGTCTAGGACTCTTGGGAGAGAGTGGCTACCTTGGCCTCAAGTCCAAGGAGTATCTTCTCCTTCATTAATTTTCTTCATGAATGCTGTTCATCCAGGAAATGGATTATCAGAACATTGCTCCTGGCTGGAATGGAATGTGCCTATCAGGGAGAGAGTCCCTATCCTTAGCCAGGACTTATTCTCTAAGGAGCAGCAGGGCAAAGAGATGAAAGAGAATGTTCTCTGACTTCCAGGAACTCACAGTCCAGAAGGAAGGAAGATATGAACAGAAGACTGTACTGCAGAAGAGAATAACATGAACACTGCAAAGATGTTCACCAGGCTTTTGAACAGTGAAAGCAATCAAGCCTGAGTGGGGAATAAGGAAAGATTCAAAAAGGAGTTGGCATCTTAAGTGGGTCTTTACAGATGAGAAAGACTGGGTTAGGCAGAGGAGTGAGGTGAGTCAGTAGCCTGGCTGTGAACATAGAGACCATGCCATGGGAAAGGCAAGCAGTTTGGGTTCCAATCTGTTAATGATCAGGGTCATTAACAGAGAGGCCTATGGGTTCAAGGTTCACTTTTCAGCTCTAGATTTCAGCCTCTCCTTAGTGAGGCCCCTGCGAAGTGGATTCCCTGCTTGCTGTAGTCAGTTTATATATGTATGTCAATAGCACCCTGGGGGGCCTTTGGAAGGCTTTAACTCATACTACTGAATATATGGACTCCTAGTCCACTTATGCCTGTTCCCTGGCAGCAGGCAGATGAACTTTCTCTAGGTTACCAAAATAGAATTTAATCCTCCAGTACTAGCATGGAACAATATATTACATACATTTACAAGATAACCTAATAATAACATTTATGTGGGGAAGGCGGGGGTCAGGTTCTCTTGCCATCAGAATTTTTCATTCTTTTGCAGAAACTCACACAGGGCAATTAGTCCAACTTTGATTTTCTGGATTCCTGCTGGGCTCTACATATACCAACAGTTGTTGGCAAAGGAGCCAGGTACATTGCTGTGAAGTGAGCATTATGATTTCCTGAAGTATTATGGCTCTGTTTCATCAATGCCTTTGAAAACCACACCTTGTGTGTTGGCTAACTTATTTTGGGCTTTGTTGGTGGACAACCATTTCATCATTCAGACTCATCTGTGGTGGAAAGGCCTTAGGAGGGGTTTGCCATTGATTGGACAAAATGTTCAGGCAATTTATGTGAAGTACAGGAGTTCATTTATCATAGAAACTTCTGTTTATCCAGGCCACATGGTTCAGGAAAGACAGCCTGGACTCCTCCCACAGAGACCTTGGCTACTACACTAGGCAAAGGAATTTGGATATTCACTAGAGTATAGGCCCTGGGGAATCTGCAAACAGGTAAGCTATATCATCAGGCCTAACATTTAAAAATATTCTTTCTTTTGAGAAACATTTAGTTAGTATCTACTATGCACCTGGGAGCCCTCTGACATCAGTATTAGGCTGAAGAAGATGTTGCTGGAGGCAGGCAGTGATCAAATCAGTTTGGGGCAGAGGGGTGGGGAGGAGGTCAGCACTAGGGCAGAGGTAGTGGAATGGCCAGGAGACCAGGAGGAACAGCCTCTGAATTTTTCTATCAACCATGATATTGTGTTTGTCTCTGATCTCACATTTTCTCTCTTTTCTATTTTTTTGTTCTGTGGTTTTATTGTCCTGCCTCTCACATCAGGTTAGCAGATGGAAAGTGTCCACTGTAATTGCCTTCTGTTCTAGAACCTTCCTGAGCTATTCAATTTGTAAAATCTTATGAACTTATACCATTTCTGAAAACAGTTTCTTCCCCTAAGCCGGTTACAGGGTTCTTTGGCTGCACTTCTTCACCTGGGATTTACAAATACAAACAAAGTCGTCATCTCTAGCCACAATTTTGAGGTAAATGAAACCCATTTCCAGTGTTTGCCTACCTTTTTTTTTTCTGAGTGTCCTATATTTCTGATGGCGTTTATCTGAGCTCCTCAGTCTTCAAGGGTCCTCATACACCAGTCTACGCCTGTTTTCAAAGTCTGATCTCAAACAAAAGATCTAAAATGTATGCATTATACATACAGGGCTGCCACCTTTCCTTTGCTGTTCTCTTTCAGAAATTTGACAGGGGCATTTTAGGCATGAAGCTGTGGATCGGAGATGACTAGGTCCCTCAATTTATGCCATGAAGACAGTTTCCTGGTCTATCTACGGATTTCTTGACTAGGCCAACACTGCTGGGGAAAACATGGACCTCTGAGGCTCTGAGATCAACCTTACCTCTAGCCTATTTTGTTGTCTGGTAACTGCACCTTCCTTCTTTCTGAAACGTGATTTTCTTATCTTTGAGATGAGAGGGTTGTGCTACATTTGACTCACACTTTTGTGACATTCTATAATCACAATGATTACTTTTTATCCCATCTAATTTCTAGAAGAGGAAGTCCTGGCAAGTCACTCGGTATCACATTCATGATTTTATTTGATCAGTGATGTACATACATGAACAGATGTACAGGTGCAAGAAGGTATATCAGCCACATCAGGCTTATTCTAGCCTTGTGCATCAGTGGAGCGAACACAGGCTAAGTCGGGTCTCCCTGACACCTAACCTATTGATGGATCAAACTGTTTTAACAAAGAACAAAACTCAACAGGGATATTGGAAAGCAGCTGAGGAGAGGAGAGAGACTTCCATGCCTGCACACAAGTAACTTGTACCTGCTTAGGAGTACTGCTCACAGGGAAGGCCAGCTGAGCAGTTTTCTGGAGCACTAGTGTATAAGAGACAGGATGCTAAATATCATCAGAATAAAATGATTAAATGCATTCCCACTCCCACTGACACTACAAATACTATCCAGTGGAAATGTCTATCACTCTTTAACTGGGAGAAGGAGTAGTAGATCCATTGATTATTCTGTAACATGGTACATGCATTCATCCTCAGCATTCAGGGTCAGCTGAAATTTTGAAACCAAATAATGCAGGCCATGCTTCTGTTTATTGGGAATGAATGATTTATTATGTTATCTAAATTTCAGATCTTCAGTATACCTCTCAGGATGTGTCTAGTTTGGAAAATTACAAGGACATGGCCTACAGGAAACTATTTTGGTTATTCTTATTTTCAGAAGTTGACTCTTTTTCAGACATTCAAGTGGATTAGTAGTTATATCTGTTTATGTATATAATTCTTATTAATAGAAAATTGTTGCCTTACTTTCACTAGAAAAATAGTAAACAAACGTTTAAGGATTATTGAATTGAAAGGGTCCAAGACTTCAACATTTCTCCGTTTATTTTTGACTTCTTTGTGGTCTGACAAGGTATGGTTGACAGTAACAGAGCCATCTTGACTTAAGTCCTCACCAGCAGAAATGCCATGGCCCAGGTCCTTAGTGTCCCCACTTCCTACTCAGCTTCCTGGTCTTAACTGTTACCTGTCAGGTTAACATTTCATCTTGGCTGGACTCTGATTTTTAGAGCATTCCAAGAGTCAAAGAGAGTTGTCGGCCAACCTAATTGGTCTTTAAAGACTTACTGTTAATCAATCTACTTTCCCTTTAAGCAGGTGTTTTCCAGGGCCAACTTGTCATGGAGCATTGCGGAGAACTTTGTTTCTGAGTTAACACCTATTTCAGATATTGAATGGAAGACAATTTGGGCCAGTCTCTGTACCAGGTACTTTAGGGGTTCCTGAGGGACAAGAGGTGCTGCTGTGTTCTCAAATAAAAATTTTGCTTCTTGTTAAAGCAATTCCAGGCATAGTGGAGATGCAGAATTGGGAAGGGATAGAGTGTGGGAGAAACTACCAAGCTCTGTGAATCTGCATTCAAATGGGTGGTAAGAATAATATATAAAGAATGATACCATAGATATTTAGGGTAGAAGTGACCACTTGCTTTGCTGGAAAAATAGCCAAGAATAGTCATCAAGCAAATGATGACTTGAGCCACTTGAGCCATTTCTACAAGCTGGTTGGGATTGTGACTGGCGGAGAAAAGCAGGGAATTAATTGCAGGAAGACAAATAAAGTATGGGATAGGAAGCTGCATAGCCTGTTGAAGAATGTTGAATAGCCACCTTTGGCCAAAGTACAGGGTCCAAGTAAGAGAACAGTTGAAGATAAGGCTAAAATTTAAAATTGTTGATTTTAGTCACATTGTGCTGTGCCTTGGATCTGAGGAACTGGAAATTAATTTGGTAGTTAATGAGAGTCATTAAAGGCCTTTGTGCAGAGAAATGATAGGATTAGAGTTCCACATTGAGATTAATCCTGAAAGAGTGTATAAGATATATTGATAGAGTAAAGAAAGAAGGAAGAAAGAGATTAGCTGAAAGGTTATTATGTTTTTTCATTTCACGTCAGACATAATGGATGAAGCAATAAGAGTGCAATTGCAAAGGAGACCAGAGATTTAGGAGCCATTACCAAAAATGGGATGTTTGGGGGGTTTTTCAATTGACTGTATGAGATGAGGGGGGAGTAAAAAATACTTCCAAGCAATTCAAACCTGGATATTTGGGGATTGAAAGTTGGACTGTCATTTATGGACTTCCATATTCTGCCTTTGTTCCCCATCCTCCCCTGCTTATTCACTGGAAAGATTTTTTCTCTTGTTTGTGTGTTCTCATGTATTTTGTTCATTATTCTATTCCAGCATTTATAACCCTCTCCATCCTTTTCATTCTATTTTTTTTGGTGGCAATTCTGACTGTAAGTCTCCATGAGGGCATCCCGGGATTCCTAACAAAGTACCTTATGTGTAGTAGGTCCATTGTCAGCATTTAATTTTGTCAGGAGAAGGTTATTGAAGATGGTGGAAAAGCTCAGGGAAGGGTTCAGTTCCATGCTATGTGTATTGAGTACCCGTTAGTGTGTTAGGTGTACATTTAGAAACGAACATGACCACTCCCTCAGTGAGCGGTGGGAGCCACAGACATACAAGTGACTGCAAAACCTCGGGAAGGCATTACAAAGAGACCAGCATGAGGCTCTGTGGGAACACAGAGAGGGGAGACCAGTTCTGCTAGGACCGAAGGGAGCCAAACCAAGTCAGGGGAGGCTTCCTGGAGGTGACGGTAACATGGGATGTGGACCAGTATAAGAAAAGCTTTTTGGTGGAGAAAAGGTAAAGAAGGTAAGTGATATTTTTGTTGTGATGTAATGAGTCATAAGAAATACATATTTGGTCATTCATATGACCAAGTATATCTATCATGAGTATATTTGGTCTTCATCCACAATTTCTGAAAACACTGTAGAGTCTTAAAGGTGAAACAGGTATTTTGTCATATTAATAAGAGACTTCTGGACTCCCGCGCAAGGGCAGGGACTGGAGCTTGAATCAGCCGATGGCCAATAATTTTTAGTCAGTCATGACTATGCAATGAAACCCTCACAAAAACCCCGAGAGGAACTCTCTGCCCTCTGCTCTCTCTTTGCTCTGCACCACCTGCTCTGCTCAGTGGGATCCCGCTTCCTGGTTGGAGAGAACTTCTATGCTTGGGGAACCAGAATACCTTCACGTCCCACGGAGCCAGGCCCCAAGCTCCATGAGGGTAGAAACTCTTTTATTTGGGACCTTATCCTATGTATCTCTTCATCTGGCTGTTAACTTGTATCCTTTACGGTATCCTTTATTAAACTGGTAAACATAAGTGCTTTTTTGAGTTCTGTGAGTCGCTCTAGCAAATTAATCGAGCCTAAGGGGGAGGTGGTTGGAACCTCCAATCTGTAGCCGGTAGGTAAGAAGCACAGGTTAACTGCCTGGGGCTTGGGACAGGCATATAACATCAGATAACAGTTTTTATCTGATGCAGATAACATCAGAATTGAGTTGAGTTCTCCAACACCCTGCTGGTGTTTGAGAACTGCTTGGTGTTGTGTAGGAAGACCCCCCCCCCCCCACCCCCCACCCCCCGCCACCTGCATGTACTTACACACACTGGAATTGGGTCCAGGATCCCGACAGAGTTATATTATTATTACTGCTGTGTATGATATTGTTATTGTTTTATATATACAGGAAAAAATATACTATTACATTTGGTGTCAGAGGAGTGGTTTTTACAGTTTTTCTTTGGGAGAAGGATGTAGAGTAAAGGAAGAAATTGAAAATGAGGCAGAGAGGCTAGTTACAAGGTATCATGACATTCTGGAATTGGCTGCCACAAATGTTACTGCCCTTTAATACAATTCTAAGTGCCTTTCTACATACAGCTAGATGCATGAATGACCATCATACTTCCTCTTTTACCCAACATGAGGAATTTAATAGTGGATTTGTGGTAACTCACTGGTTGAAGATGTGTTGGTCTCTAAATTTTGGGCACAGCTTCCTGGTCTAACCATGATTTCCATGTGTCTAGAGAAGGTGCCAACTATAGAAGCATAGAAGGAGTACTATGCAGTTCATCCTCTAGGCCTTTAGAATAATGAGGTAATTATTACCTTTAGAAATGATCAAGGCACCGCTGTATAGATAATTTCTATTTTTGGATGGTGCCCCTATGAAGCAAATAGGAATGATTCAGTAAAATGAAACTGAGAAATATATCAGATGTGTCCTGATTCACATAAAAAACTGCCTGAAGAGGTAGGGTTTTTGTTTGTTTAGTACTGTGCCTAGTATTTATTTATTTGTTTATTATTGAAGTATAGTTGATATACAATATTATATTAGTTTCCGGAGTACAACATAGTAATTTGACAATTATATACATTATGAAATGCTCACCATGAGTATAGTTACCATCGGTCACCATACAAAATTATTGCAATATTATTGAGTCCTTATGTTGTACTTTTCATCTCTGTGACTTATTTATTTTATAATTGGATGTATTTATTTTATAATTTAAAATATAATTTAATTTATATGAGTGGATCATTATTTTATAGTTATCCCCATCACCTATCTTGCCTATTCAAGAGGTGGATATTTTAAAAGCCCTTTTACCTCTTATGGATTACAGTGAGAATTCCATATTGAAAAGGAAAGAATTCTTATTGAATTTTGGGGAAGAAGAGGGAAGATACACTGGATCACAAAACTTTGGATTATTTGTAACTATTTTCTGAAAAAACTCAATTCCACAAATGATTTTTCCATTGCAGTTTGATACCTAGAACCTACCCAACACAGAAAATCACCTGATACTGGGCTTAAGGCATGTTTAATAATCAATTAAACTTTGGGTAGCCCCAAAGAAGTAATAAAATAGATTACTTAAAAAATATTTTCCATTGAGTTGGAAGTAAGATTAAATCATTATTAATGATTAATTACTGATTATGAATCACTTTATTGAATTTTATAAATTGGTAACTAAAAAATTTTCCTTATCAACAGAATAACGTTAAAAAACTTCTTTAATGACTCTATTTTCAAATACCTGGATCTAGAGTTCTCTTCATTAGAAAGATTTAAATTTCCTTTACTGGAATTTATGTCTCAGCATCGCTGTGAAGCTTTTACTGCTTCACCCATTTTTTAAGTGATCTCCCCCCTTTGAACACATTTTTATTTTCTTTTTGTTAAATATAACATTCATGAAGAAAAGTGCATCAAACATAAATGTACACTTTAACAAATAACTATCAAGCCAATGCCAGAATAATCACCACCCAAGTCAATAAATAATGCATTGCCAGTTCCACAGATGCTTTCCACATGACCTTCACCAATCATAGCCCCATATCCCACCCACAGGGTAACCAAAATTCAGACTTTTGTGGTAAGTATTGCTTTGCATTGTACTTCTACCTTCTATGTTCGCATCTGTAAATGATAGTTTTATTTTTCTTATTTTGAGATATTATACTCACAAAATCACACTGAATCTTATTTGTGTTGCATCTTTTTTCTTCATGTTATATTTTTGAGAGTCATTCATATTATTGTAGGCAGCTGTAGTTTATTTTCATTGCTGTGTGGTAATCCACTGAATGATTTCACCACAACTTATGCATTGTATTGAGAGTGATTTGGGTTGTCTCTAGTTTTGTGTATTATGAAAAATGCTGCTCATTACGAACAACCTTGTTCATGTATTCTGGTGCACAAATGCATGATTTTCTCTAAGCAGTGGTCCTCAAAATGCAGCCGTTGTGCCTGCAGTAGAAACATCATCTGGGGATTCATTAGGAATGCTAGCTTTTGGGTCACATGTCGGGCTTACTTTAATAGGAAACTTGAGGTGGGGTCTGGCAATATGGGATTTAACTTGCCCTCTAGATGATTCTGATGCACATTGAAGATTGAGAACTATCTAGAGTATCTGCCCAGAACTGGAAATGGGCCATAGGTTATACATATCTTCAACTTTGCTAGATAAAGTTAAACTATTCTATCAGTGGTTATACCAGCTTATACTGTGACCAGCATCATATTTTGTTACATTCTTGGTTTGCTTGCATGAAGACATAGGACTTTGTTATATAATGCAATTTTTGAATTCAAATATGCTCCTAAAAATTCAGATGCATTATTATTTATTCATGGGTACTAATGCATTCTTACTTTTCTTGACTGTGAGTAAGCAGATATTAGACAGTTATTGCTTTTTACCCTGGACAAGGATTAATTTCTTTAATCACTTTTACCCACCATTTTATTTTAAATTAAATTATTAAATTAATTAATAGGTGATGCATGCAAAGAATATGCATTTCGAAGGCTGAAAAATGCATATACACAATGAAAGTAAGTCTCCAGTTCAGTTTTTCAGTCACCTATGTACTTCCCTTCCTAAGCCAACCACGGTGATCAGTTTCCCAGTAAGAATTTTAAAAGACTTTCTCTGTGCAGTTACTCTATGTGCATTTCAGATTAGGGGTTTTCTTTTGTGCCCCCGTAGCTCCATGGCTTATCTTCATCATGGTATTTATAACATTGAGTGGTTAATTATTTACATCTGTCTCCCACTCTGAACTGGGATTTTTTTAGAGCCTGAGTTTTAACATACTCAGATCCTTTGTACAGGGAGTGCCTGCTACAGCAAAGGCAATTAATAAAAATGTGACACCTAAATGAATTAAATCAGCAATTTTTCCCCTTTATCTCTCTTGCTTTCTTAAGTTTGAAATGTCTGGCTTTCTTGGCTGATTTTTCTTCCCAGCATGTCTCCCTTTGGTTGAGGTTTGGAGAATGGCATCTCATGAGAATATGGCTCTGCAGATAAATAGCTAATGAGCTTTGTTGGCTTTTAGAGCCTGGAGGCAGGAAGATGGACATCTTTTCCAACTCTGCCCACTTCTGAGAGGTTATAAAGGAGAGCGTCACTTCACTGCTTTTAAAAAGGCTTATAAATACTCCAGTTTACAGAATCCATCCATTATAATTGATTATAGAGAAACAGGACACCTATTTGATTAGGGGAAATGATACTCAGGATATTATACTCTTAGAAGAGCCAATGTTTACTGAATAAGACTTTTAATCTTTTTACCTAAATGAAGTTTCTTTTCTAGTAAACCTACTGAATTGCATGTTTCTGAGCATTTCTAGGGTTCTGTCTGTTGGTTTCATTGTAACTGGAACTCTACTCTTCCACTGAACAAAGCAACATTTTAAAGTTCTCACTAAGTTTAAGAAAAGGAAGTTAGTTCTGTTATCTCTGACTATACTTGAATGTTGAGAAATTGTCTCTTAAAGTCTGTGCTTGTCAAAATAACAGTTCAGAATTATAACTAGTGGATTTCTTGATCTTCCTATCCCTGGTTTAAAGAAACCTTACATTTTTTTCCCTCTCTTTTCTTTTTATTATTGTGAACTTGAGGGTAATTATCATGAGTTGCAAGGTCTGATGAAAAGTTGCTTGAAGCTTTTGTGTTGTGTTACAGTCAGTAAACAGGTTGGGTTTAAAATTTTTTTTATTTGTGCTGTTGTGTGAGAGAGGCTGCTTCCTGAAATTGCCCTATTTCTTCTTTGCTGCATCACAAACATGAATGGGAAACTTCCCTTTGAAAAAAAGTGGTCTGTGGCAGGGCTGGATACTGATGAAACTGTTCTAAAAGTTATGTTGTTGAAATTGATAGGACCCTTTCTCATTACAGTGTTTGAATTTTATAAGGAAGAGAGTTACCTGGCATGTTACAAAGGAGAGTGGTTACCAAGAATCAGGAAAAATGAGTCCCATTTTTGACTTTTAGGGAAATGAGCTGTCATTAAATAGAATGAGGTAGAGCTATGTGTGCTGTTCGGGGAAGCTCTCCAGAGTATATTCTTACTGATACAAGTTTGGTACAAAATATTACTTATAAGATGATCCCATTTATATATTTTTAAAAGGGTATTTATGCACAATGATATTATTAGGTGCCTTATTTTCCACAAAGACCAGGCAAGAGTGGTTACTTCTGGGTAGTGAGAATGGGACTTAGGACAAAGTGATGGAGGAAGACATGCTTTTTTAGTTTTGTATTTTTTCTTTGTGTTTGAATGTTTTCCATGAGTTATTACCACTTTTATGAAAAATAAAAAGAATGTTGAATAAATGTACAAAAACTCCAGCTGTGACACCTTTTATATGGCATTTAATAGTTTGAATTTCAGTTTCTTCATCTGAAACAACAGAGATGATTACTTCAGTAATTATTGCCTGGAATTTTTCTATTTCTTGTATGTTGCATCATAAACAACATGAATAAAAACTTGTCCTTTGAAAAGAAATGGCCTGTGGCATGGTCAGATACTGATAAAATATTATTTCTCTATTAAGTTAAGCCCTGTTGAAACTGATATGATCTTTCCTCACTTCAGTTTTCTGAAGCTATTAAGGAAGAGAGTTACTTCTTGCCATGAAGCTGTTTTGAGGATCAGATGGAGAAATTATTTTAGTAAATATTTTTAGAAAAGACACTTCAGTGTTGTCAAGAGTCCAAAGAGTCCTGCTCCCTAAAAGAATAGAGTCTGGTAAGGAATAAAAGACAGCCAAGCACAGGGACTTTAAAAAGAACTCTTCTACATTTTATCTCTTTCCTTAATGCTAAGCATATACAGGTACTATTTCATGTCCTTATATTCTAAGCACCTATTTTCCTCATATATTCAATGGAGACAATAATGGCTGCTTGCATACCTGTGTTGCTTTTTCCAAGAAGGAACTGACGAAAGAAATGTGAAAGCTCTTAATATTAAGACTGCCATACAGAGGGAGGGAAATGGGTTTTAGGGAACAAACAAAACACTATCAGTTGGTGGTTGTTAGATTTTGAACCTCTGAAAACTGGGGCCACATCTGATTAATCTTTATAATCGCAGTACCTAGTATGATATCTGGAAAACTGCTTATTAAATGTGTGCTGAATGAATCAGTAAATATTTTGATGAATGTTCATATCTATCTAAAGTTTTAAGGAAACGTAATAAAAATCCCATCTGAACAGCATAATAATCAGCATTTCTTGTCTTTCAAGTATTTGGGAAAAGAAGGTGGGTGGAATGATGTTACAGACTTAATGTTTGTATCCCTCCCCATCCTAAATTCACACTTTCAATTCCTAATGCCCAGTATGATGGTTTGGAGATGCAGCCTTTGCAGGTAAGCAAAGTTCAATGAAATCATGAGGGTGGGGCCCTTGTGATAGGATTAGTGTCCTTCTAAGAAGAGACACCAGAGAGCTTGTTCTTTTCTCCTCCCACTAAGTGAAGACAGTGAGAAGGTCGCTCTCTGCAAAGTCAGGAGGAGATCTTTCACCAGGAATAAATCAGCAAGCAGTTTGATCTTGGACTTTCCAGCCTCCTGAACAGTGAGAAATACATTTTTATTGTTTAAGCCACCACAGTCTACAGTGTTTTGTTATGGCGGCCAGAGCTAATACATATGGATAGGGGAACATCAGTTTAATATCTAGGTGCCAGCAAAGTACTTTGCCTAGATTGTTTCATTTAATTCTTCTATCTAATGTGGTTATATATTATCTACTCCACTTTACCTAAGAGGAAACTGAGGCAAAAGGAGATATTGGATAATTGGCTAGTAAGAGATAGAGCCAGGATTTCAACTGAATCTGTCTGATTTAAAAATCTAGTTCTTTCCAATACTCTACACTGCTGGAGACAGTTGAAATGATTATTTACCCCTGTGATCTGGATGCTTCTACTTTTATTGTATTTTTCTCTTCATGTTTAGGTTTGATCCCCATGACATTAAAAACCACAGTGTTCACAGGACTGTTGTCATTGAATTTGCATTTTTTAAACCAAAGACATTGCCGTTGGAATCTTGGACTATGGTTTTAAATCCACATTAAATTTGTTTTTGGGGATAAACTGAGATGAAGGGAATCTAACTTCATTTTTCTCACTGGTTAGCTGAGCCCCACGTACTTATTGAATAATTCTTCCTTTTTCCTCTAATTTGAAGTATCATCTTTATCATATGATTTATTCTTGTATATATTTGAAGGATAATATTTTGCTCTTCTGATCTGTCATATGTCCATATGCCAATAGGTCTCTTTAAATTTGTAAGTATACAATGAATTTTAATACTTAATATGTAATTACCCACAATTATGATTTTAGGAAAGTCTTTTATTCCTAGGCAATGACTCTAAAATTTTTTTAAATTTACAAAAATAAACACATACATTTTAATGAAGTTACAGTACATTTATAGATCCATTTGTATATAATTTACCTCTTTGAAATTTTATCATCTTATCCAGTGTTTAATCTGTATTTCTTATATTAGCCTTAGGATTTCTATGGTTTTGTTTATATAGATTGTATATATTTCTTATTGAGTTAGTCTAAAGTATTTTTTAGTTTCTATTTTTTGTTACATTTTCTCCTTAATTATTGTAAATAGATAGGAAAATACTGATTTCTGAATATTCCATAACTAACCACATTATTAACGTCATTAAAATTTTACAGTCTTTTATTTGAGTCTCTGGTTTTTCAGATCAACAATCAAATCATCATCAATAAGAGTAATTATATCTTGTTATTTTTAATACTTGTGCCTCATTCATTGAAAAATAGTGGTATTAATAGTTATCTTTATTTGTTATTGGAGAAATGGCTTCTCATAATTATATATGATACTGTTTATTGATTTAAGAGAGATATTATTTAAGAACACTGTTTCTGATTATAAAAGTAATTCATAATTACAAAATTTAGCACTATGTAAGTATAGAATGTTTATGGCAAAAGTCCATGATAACCCCCATTCCTGGAAATAATGCCTGTTGATAATTTGGTATCTAATCTTACAGACTTTGTGTGCAGTTTGATGAGTTTTAGTACATTTTTCCAGTTGCACAACCAGCACTACAATTCAGTTTTAGGACATTTTCATCATCCTTGGAACTTCCCTGTGCTTTTTTATAGTCAACACCTACTCTTACTCCAGACCTGGACAGCAGCAGTCTGCTTTCTGTTCCCGTAGTTTTCCCTTTTTCCTGTCTTTAAGTGATTGCATAATAAATGTTCCATTACATGGATATATCAAAATTTATTTAGTCAATTTTAAAAAATAACGCTACAGTGAACCTTGTGGCACAAATACCTTTGCACTATTTTATATTTTATAGGTTAGGTATGCACATGTTATATTTTAATATACATGGAGAGTCCCTTATAAAACCATACAATTTGTAGTCCATTATCAATTCATGAGAGTTATTTTATTTTCTCAGTGTTACTGAGAATTAATACTTGTTTCGACCGTTGTCATTCTAGTAGGTGAAATCTGATAATGTAATGCTTGGGTGTGCAGTCTCAGGAGGGGATGACCTACACCTGAATCTTTTGCTATTAGTTACTACTGTGACTTAGGAGAGAAAACATTTTATAGCTTTATTATATAAAATAAATTATTGTTTCTTCAGAGATATTTTGTTCTGTCTGTTGAGATTCTAAAATAGAACATCCATAATCTTTTCCATTGGTTGTTTTGGTATAAAGATACAGATGTAGATGTAGAAATATTAGATATATAGATGCAGATATACTATATATTACCATATCCTAATTTTATGTTACCTTACTAAACTCTGAATCGGTGGTAAAGCTCTTTAACACTTTCTTTTACTCATCTGAGTTTCTGTCAACTTCTTTTTGCAACTCAGCGCCCAAAGGTAGGAATGTGCTTTATCTTTAAATGTTCAGAGCTGACTATATTTCCAGAATAGAATAAGCACTTAATATATGTGTGGTGATTTACTGAATGAATGAATACACAAAGTATTTGTGGACATAAAATTCTTTTACTCTCCCGATGAGACTGTGCAGATGACTGCCTGTTCTGTTCAGCACTTACAGCAAAAGTTCATAGGAACAAACACAAGTAATATCTCAGACATTCCTTTGCCATCCTACTGTTGAAGGTAGAATTTTTAAAATATCTTCAACTCCCATTTTGGGAGCTTTGGAAAGGTCATTTCTATTTATTTTCAGGAAGACTGAAATATTGGCATCGCTGTGCAATTTCCTTTCTTGCTGTGTGTGACAAGCTATAACTTTCTTGCTATAATCTGGTTTGAAAGTTGAGGACACTGCTGTTGCTAGAGAATTGACTTTGAGGATCAAACTCTGGTCAACAACATTCTTTGCTAAGATACAGAGGAAGCTGTGTAAGAGAGAGAGAGGCTCATTAACTTTGCAGGTGACACAAACCTTTCAAAATGAAATCAAAGAGGAACGCAAGAGGCCAGAACACTAGATTGAAACTATCAAGTCCGGCCTTTAAAAGATACAGTGTAAAGCGTTGCTTTTAGGTTTAGTCAACTGCAGAAGTCAGAGAGACATAGGTTAACAGCACTTCTAACAAAAAGACCTGGCTTTTAACTGACCACATGATCAGTTGAACTCTAAATAGCCCATGGCTACTAATACATGAATCTAAACTTAGCTTTACTAATTGGTGAATAGAGTGAGATTATACCTGAAATATTGGGTTTAGTTCCTGATAAAAATATTAGGAAGAACATTAAGCAAATGTGTTTGTAGAGAAAAACCCCATGGTTTTAAAGGTACTCATTATCATGTTTTCTCATTTTATAAGCTATGATTAAGGAACTGAGCATATCCCAAAAAAGGGAATTTTCAGAAGTTCAATGTAACTTCAGTTTAACTGAGAATGCTTTGTGAAAGTGGGACAATTTTCATTCAATTCTGTTTGTTTCCAGAAGATTAAATAGGGATAAGAGAAATAAAGTCATAGGAAGCAACTCTTGACTACTAGGGGAATGTCAATAGAGACAATGAGCCATAAAACTTTGTGAGGTCATTGTCATTATGGTCCCTTTACACAGAAGGACTTGAGACTTACTCCAAGACTCAAAGGAGAAAACCTTAGACTAACAGGGTTTCAGAAGCCACGAGTTCTATCCAGTCACAGATGTGAATGTTTCCTGAGGTAATATCTTTGTAGTCATGGGACATGGTTAAGGAGAGTCTCAACTAAATATCCTTTTGTCAGGGATGCTATAGAATCTGCTTTTAAATGAGTGGGTTATAGGACCAGATAACTTTGGTAAGGACACATTTGAAGGCAGTGTTTCCTAAGCTAATATCATGTGGATCCTGTTTTGTAGGACCTAAAGAAGTGCTTCATGAAGACAGGACACCTACCTCAAATAAGCTTAGAGAATGCTAAGTTAAACCAAGCTTCATAGTTTTCTTGTTTGTTTGTTTTTTTTTACTGCAGGACTTCTAAAGCCTTAATATCCTTATGTACATTGTGATCTCCTGAACTTACTTGTAGTACTAATATTCCTTGGAATTACCCTGTTGTAGAACACAACTTTTAAAATACTGCTTTAATGTCTCTTTCATTTCTAAAGGACCATGGTAACAGAGAAAACAATTCAGATTGGTTAATAATGGCTACTGTTCTTAAAGCTTGCTAAGGTGTGAAAATCAACCAATTTTGCAAGAACAGACTCTGCTAAGTCACGATCAACTTACTCCTTTGCGTTGCTCTAGCAGTGAATGCTTTGCATGGCAGCATGTCTCATTGCACTTTATAAAGGGCCTGGCTCTTGTTCTCCTTTTCCTTTTTTTAACCTGAATGATCAGCAAACAGTCTGAGCAGGGTGTGGACAGGTGAAATTACAGAAACAAGTATCAAAGAGGAAACAGATTTGACAAATGCATCAAGTCTATCAATGTTTACTGTTTATGTTTACTTTTCTCCTTCTACTGTGCTCACCCTGTCGTATTCCAAGCCTTGGCTCTTATTCCTCATCCTTTTGCAAATGTTCCTGACCCACTGACCCCTATTTCTCTAAGCCCCAACAGCATCTGTAGGGGATGGAAGAATCTCTCTGTGAGAAGGGACTCTAGTCCTCTGCCCCGTATCTTAGCTCACTCACCCACCCATCTCATCCACAATCGCATTCGGCTGGAGCTGGAAAGCCAGGGGGCCTCTATCAGAACTTGGGAGATTGTCAGGTTCCATCACCAGTCCCCTTTCACAACTCTCCTTGTGTGATAAACTCAAAGCAGGAGGCCAGATTTTCCATGATATTCTAACTCTAAGGATCTCTTAAATTTGTTAGCATTCTTTAGCTCAGTTGCCTGGGAGTCTTAGTGAAATGGATATTCCTATTTCAATTAGATCTGCTTTAAATTAAACTGTTCCATATCAATAACACACCCTTCAGCAGGATGAGTGGTGGTGACAGCAATAGGGAATATCCTCTGTAAGTGCCTAAGACAGTACAGGATGACTTCTTCCCCAGGAGGGGGCCTCTAACTCTGCTTACCTGCTGGCAGAGCCCTGGGCCATGGGTTTCTCAGAAACCCTCCTCCTTTGTTTCCACTTAAGGAGAAAACATGGTTATGGGTAACAAGTGGCTCTTTGCTAAGGATATGGATATTGCCTTAGAGTCTGTCCATCTTCTTTTTGTAGAGACTGCCCTAATTATTGCCATTTATTAGTGTCTACTGGAGCCTGAAGAGGTTCCTTAGTTATCTTATTTAATTATAGTAATAAAAACAGTAATATTTATTGAGTACTCATGTACAAGACATTGTTCTAAGTTTCCTGTAAATTTTTTTCATATTAGCTTTTTTACACTGGGATCAGGTAACTGGTATTTTTTCTCTTTTACAAATTAGGAAATCAAATTCAAGAAAGTTAAACAAGTTGTCTGAACACCCTGATCTAGTAAGAGGCAGAACTAGAACTCGAATCCAGTTCTTCACAATTCCATGTCTCACATGAATTGCATTGCATGAAACTACAATTGCAGGGAATGGAGATTTTCTGAGGCCATACAGAGAAAAGGTGGGTTGGGAGTGGAATAGTTCTGGACTGAGAAGCTATTCAGGGCCCAGGGCAGCTCTGCGGCCCACATGGTCTCTCTTTTGTGGGGTCTTGGCTTCTTTGCATGGGATTTCTCAACCTGCTCCTGTCTGGCCAGTCCCCTCTGGAGTTGCTAGTCCAAAGGCAGTAAGTTGCTGTACTGGTTGGTCAATATGTATCAACAACACTGGGCAATGCCTTCAGTGATAGGCTCTCTCATAGTTTGCTGGCCAGTCATGGGAGTCCCACCTCCAGGTCAGAAGGCAGTAGGGCTTCGGTGAGTCATCAGCTCTTCCGAAACCTGGCCCAGCATTACTTCTCTGTGGATTGGGCAGTTCTAGCCAGAGGGGACACTGGCATAATAGATCCTGGTCTGATTGGGGTAGCTGCACTGTCTTACATGAGTCACCAAGGGAAAAGGGTACCAATACATTTTAAGCCATGATCAAAGCAAAAGATTCTTCACTGTTACAGTAGATACATTGCTACCTTAATAGAAAATATGTTTATGTTAAGTATCAGATAGAAGCATGAGTGATACAATACTCCTTAGATCAGTCTTGGATGTACAAGCTTTATATCTGGGCTAAATTCCCATGAAGTCTGCTGTGAATCACAGAAGACAGATTCTTTGAGAACTCTATCTGGCATCATTAGTTCTAAAACTAAACCCCAAATCCAATTTTCATAAAAAATAAACAAATCCAAGTCAGATTTTGTGCAAACAGCAGGTAAACCAATTCAAAAGACTAAGTAGTCTAATTGAAACAGATAGTAGCTGGTCCCACATAGGCCTTCTGGACAGACAGCAGAGCTTCCTGTTACAGGGGGCCTGCCTGTAGCCCAATAGACTACATCTGCAGGTGGCAGCAGTGGTAACAGCCCAGGTCGGAAGACTGGGAGGAACTGAAACTGGGCATCTAAATTCTAGGCCACCTTGATTCATGGGGTCTCTTTAATCTCTTTAAGCCTTAAAGGAACAGAATTATGGTAGCAAAGCCAAATTTTTACTGGGGCAATTAATAAATTTGCAACTGAGTTAGGAGAAACACCACTTCTGAAATGTGTGCTGAGGGGAACAGAATACTTTTTAACCTTGACACCAACCTCTTTCCTCTTGGATTCAGTAAAAGAAAAAATGAATTCCTAATGTTATTTCCTCTCACTCACCCAGGCTTCTGTACACCTCCTACCCCCTCCAGCCTCCAGCTTCTTTGGCTTTTTCCACCACCCAAAGAAGTATCCTCATGAAATTATAGAATTAACTATTTATTATTTCCATATGATTGTAATATAAAGGAAATATACAAATCAGAGAAAGCGTTAAGAATTAAAACAGGTAAAATTTAGTGGTTTTGTTTTGTTTTGACTTTTACTAAATTATAAATGTTGATTCTTTCAAGGGCACACATACGTTTTGGTACTTTTGGTTATGTCACCTTGGAACTTGAGAGCTACTTTCTTATCAAAGAAACTCCTAATTCAAAGATAGAAGTTTATTAGTTGCCTTCTATGCACTTCTAAATAACACTAAAATGGTCTTTTTTTATCACCCGTCCAAAATCATCATTTCTTTTTAACACATGCAGCTAGTATTTAGCTTGGATAAGGAGAGATTTCAGATGCCCATATATACCATCTGCATACCCTGTGATAGTCTTTCTCTGACTGCGTGATTTGAATTTCCCCATTCCTCTCTTGCCTTATTGGCAAGAGGCAAGTGACTCTCAGTCCTGGCTGTGCATTAGAATCTCCTGGGGGTGCTTAAAGAATACTGATATCCAGTCCCTTCCCCAAACGTTTGGATTTAATTGTATTGGGTGCAACTATAGAGTCATTATTCTTAAAATACATCCCAGAGGATATTAATGTGGGCTAAATGGACTTTGGGCTCCCTTTCATCCTGTGAGTCTATAGGTCGACAAGACGCTGAGGTCATAGCCCATCTATGTAGATGGAAGATGTAACAACTCTTTTTTTTTCATTCAAGGGTTCCTGACATTTTATCAGGCTTGCCTCTCTACCAAAGAATCACTTTTAATTTTTAGAGGCGAATTTTCTCACCAAACCTTATAAATACATTTAACTACAAAGAGGCAGAGGGTTTCTGAAACATGAGGATGTATAAGTAGGCAGTGTATTTCTAGATATCTGTCATATTACCAGAGGATTTCCATTCTGAGGCTTGTATCCTATTTTACCAAGTGGACAGCTCTTACAAAACATTGAGATGGATTTATCTGAGTTAAAGAAACAACAATGCGATTGATCATACTGCTCCTTGCTGCCAACTTTCTCTCCTCAACGACATGATGACAGATCTGCTGGAGGGGATAAGATTAGAGTTTGGCCCCCAGTTTTCCTCTGCCCATGGAAAAGCTTTATACATCTGGTGGGGGAATTCAGTGCATGGGAAGAGGGATGTGAACATGTGTTTGGGACCCAGAGAAGTATTAGATGACAGTTTTCTCCTATGCACTTAAATTTTACTTATTAGACAATATCTAATAGGAACTTTACTTTGATTTTTTGTTATATTAAGCCAGTGACAATTAAAGACAGAACATTACTCTAATTAAGTAATTGAATAAAATGGTGAACAGATGCAGTTTGGCTGCTGTGGACAGCCGTCCTCATTTACAACTGTGAGCATGGCAAAGCCATCTGGACCTTTTTTGTATTCTTTCATTCAAATTGTTTTTGTTTATTAGATGTCACTCCAAGAATTTTTCAGACCACTAAGGCAACTGTTCCAATGGGACAAGGATAAAACAGAGAACAATGTTCACAGGTTGAGCAATGAAGTTCTCTTCCTAGACATCTTCTACCTGTTGGGAAGGACCAAAGACCCTTGCTTTCACCCTTTTCTCTATTACTAGGTCATTACTTGACTAGCATGCTGGTTTGGTATTAGGGTATTTTTTATATATATCATTCAACAAGATTCATTGTCTAAATCTAAACTTTCCATATGCCTGACTGCCCAAAAGGAGAAATGGGACAGATATTTATGTAATGAACTAGCCAGCATGAATTTTCTCATATTGAGGACTGCTCTGATGTTGAGCACGGTACCATCTGCTACAAAAACAAGATCAACCTCCTTTTTTGAAGGGGGAAGTATGCTATCTAATCATTTGGCTTTAAACTTAAGAACTGTGGGAGGTAGAATGCATCTAATGCTTAATCACTGCTCTGATTGGTCATGGCTTTGTTTTTCTAAGTAAGAAATAAATCAGAAGGAATTCTTTAATTTTCTGCCCCAAGAAACACCTGTTAATCAGATACTTCCTTGTTCTCAGAATAGAGTTCTTTCTTCTTTTCGTTTCTTTTTTTTTTTGTGATAAAACTTATTTCTCTTTCCCTAGATTTTCTTTTGCACAACTGCCTATATTATGCAATGGGTAGCACAATTTTATATACTAAACTTATTCAAAGAAGAGCTACAGCCTGTTCTGATTCTGTAGTGTGTCAGGAAACCTGACACAAGAACAGAACATTTCATACTAGACCAACCAGAGCTATGCTAAATTGTATTAGGCTTCAGAATCTGGACTCATGGCTGTACACGTCAGTATTTACTCCAGATCTATATCTGAGTGCTGGAATTTGCTAGGGCCCAAGTGGACTGTGTGCATATGTGTGTATGTGTATGGGGGATGGTGGAAGAATATTTCTCCAAACCTCCAAACTGTTCCTCCAATCCTCTAAGAAAGTAGAATGATCCAAAACACTCAGAAGAAGAGATAACTGAGAAAAAAATTTTTACTCCAGGAAGTGGAAGACAGTTTTAGAAACTCCCTGCTAGGTGCATTTAATAAAATGTAAGATGACCTGTTCTTAATCGAAGGAATAGGCAGTCATAAAGAGAGACCAAGTTGAAATGAAGATAGAAAAAGGGAACTGGCTAAAGTAAACTAATTTAAGAAAATCATAATGCAATATTATAATAAAAATCTGCAATGGGAAGAAAAAAGATAAGTGAAATGTTAAAAAAAGAAATCAAAGATAAATATGAAATACTCTTTTCAAATGCAGAGGAAAGGACAAAATAAGAACACAAATGAAAAGATAATACATATGTGGGTCAAAAAGCAGATATCCAAGCTTAAAAAAAATAGTCATTCCAAAGAAAAAAAAATAAACAGCACAATAGAGACAATAATGAAAAATATATTAGGTATATGATTTTATAGAGCTGAAAAGAATACTTGTTTGCAAATTGAAAAGGCTCACCATGTTCTAGGTAAAAATTTAAATAATGATTAATTTCTAACTCTGTGACCTTGGGCAAATTTCTTAACTTCTCTGTGCCTCTGTATCCTAATGAGTAAAACAGGGATAACATTAATGTCTACCTCGAAGGGTTGTTACAGGTTTTAAATAAATGTTTGTGAGCATTTTGAATGGTGACTGAAGTATAAAAAGCAATATGAATGTTTTAAATGAGACAAATAAAAAGACGTATATATGAATAGACACATTTTGTTGAATCAGTAGCTCAACATCAAGTTATTCTCAGGGCCTGGGATATTCTAACTTATGCCTCCACCCTGGTATCTGGGCTCCTGTTCTTCTGTAACTCCATCTTGCCTCACCCTCTCTGCTCTTATTCTCTGATTAGTACTTTAGTTCTTCCGGTCCTGCTTTAGCTGGTGCCCACCCATAATTCTTTCCATGGCCGTGGGTAATGTATCCCAGGCCCTATGATTGGGCTACAGCCATCTGCTACCAGTCCTTCTTAAAGTCCCTCCTTGTAGGCCACAAACACACATTTTGTAAGTCTCCATTACCCTTGAAAGTAGTCACTTCTGCTTGTACCCTGTCACCCTGCCCAGTTAGCTCACTCCTCTAGCCTGGTCTGGGTGCCTGTTTGGTACCAGCTTCCTGTGAGAACCCAGCTCATACCGATGGGGATATTGCAGTTAATGCCCCTGAGACTCATTCATCATGAGAAGAGCATTAGGATCAAATAGGAAGGCTCTAAAGCAAGAGTCAAGGGGAATGCCAAGGGGAGGGAGTCACATAATAAGCTTTTCATACAATTACCTTGCTTCCGTGTAGTACCTGCACCCGAGCACTGATTGGGAATGCGGCACCTCTGCATGTGCAATCTGGATTCAAGTTGGAACTTCAGAGAAATAACTACAGCCTTCATACATTTGTTTAACCGAAACTGATTTCTTCATGCATAAGGTGATCAGTATAAATTAGGCCAAAACCAAAGACTAAATGTTACACAAAAAGTTGATTTTTGCAATATCACATTGCTTTTAGTTTTTTAATTAGCTGGCTTTGAAATCCAAAAGAAAATCATTAGCACTGTGGAGACTGTAAGAGAAGCTATTTATGATTAACATTTAATTATGCCTGATCTTAAAGCAGGTGAACTACTGCTTTCTTTTTTGTTCCAGAAAAGCTGGACAGCAGTTCAGGGATAACTTTGGGCAAGAAAAAGTTTAGAAGAATCATAAGAAATACTACTGGATAAATCACGGCTTGCCCTTTGCAGAATTCAGCAATGATGTAACTGTGGACAGCTTTAGCCTAGAGTAGGTTGATGGAAATGTTTTTTAGATGTACAGAGTTTGGGGTACATGGGTCTTTAATCCAATATATATTTTGGACAGTAGTTATGCACAATTTTAAGCTCAGTAGTATTTGAACATTAACAAACTGAAGCACAGAATAATGCTACATAAATAAAATTCCCAATTTCATAGAAGAAATACATGCTTTGAAATCAGAAGATCTGGGTTTAAAGCTGAGATTTGTCACTTACCTGCTATATGACCTTGGACAAGTTGCTTAAGTGGGCTTTGCTAGAGGTTCTTCATTACAAAATGAGCATATATCTGAAAGGCCTTGGAAAGGAATCACCATAAACATGTACCTATATGCCAAATACATGCCTGGACTTGATGGATACTCAAGAAACACTAGCCCTTTTCTTTTTGGGGGAGTGGGAGTGCAGATGTGTAGGTTAAGGTGGTGGATTTTCATGGAAATCAGGTCTCCTAAAGCTGGCAATACTGAAGGACTACTCCATTGCCAACCATGACGTTTAAATGAGAATTTAGTGAAAATCAAGGCATGAGTTCTTTAAACATCAGAATATACAAGTTGCCAGTGTAGCCTTGAAAAATTCTGAGAGCAGCTCCCATCTTCGAAGGTTTCTGCCCTCTTTCAGCGAGATTTCCCTAACCTCCCCAGCACTAGGGAATCTTTCTTTCCCTTAGAAACTGTAGACTCTTGGCACTAAATGTAGCTCTTAGAAGGCTCTTAACTGCTTTTAAAGTATATGTGGATGACTCAGCTCTTTAACTCACCTGAAAGCTCCTCGATGTCTGGGCCTGATGCTGTATTCTCTCCATATAGCACCTCGCTGGAGAGGAGTTGAGGAAGAAGAGAGAGGGCAAGAGCCAGTTTCCAGGTCTTCTGAGACACTCAGCAGAGAGTTCTCCCTTTGGAGTATTTCCCTAGACTCACATCTGTTGCTCTAGTTTTGATTATATATGTTAGATGAACAGACACACACACACACACACTAAACCTCTGCATTCCTCTCCCCCAACAAACTTTTTTTTTTTAATGTCAAATGACTTTCCCATGCTATGGAAAATTCCCATTCTTTGAAAAGATGACTTTTTGTTGGCACACATTTTTGCATACCGATCATTATAACAAAACCCGCAAATCATCATTATTGCAATGCATTAGCTCTGTGCTCCGTCTTCTCCCTATTGGGGCTTTAACAATTCTTTTTTTTTAACAAATGAGTAAAATAATGTAAGAGGCATTATAATAGAAGGTTTTAAGCACTCAGGATGATGCTTGCACATTAATAAGCACAAATACCTTCCTGGAGAAAGTGTTCAGCAGGTGACTCAGGGTTGAGTGGTGTGTGTGGAGGGTTGATATGGGAAGACATTCAGGGAGAGACTATCACGAAGAGATGTGAATGCCATGGTGTATGTGGGACTTATGGCTAGAACAGAGTGTGCGTGAGGACAGAGAAGCAGCATGAAAGATGATATTGAGGAAGCAGATGGTGACCAAGTTACAGATGGCACCGAATGCCATGCTAGAGAGTTTGACCTGTGCCATTTAAGTGCTGGGGAACCATAGTGTAGTCCTGATATTTAGTGCACTGATGTAGCCATTCATGGCTCCCACAAGGGTCATTACAGTATAGGTTTCCTGTCCTCATTCCTGCCCTTCTGTGAGACGATTAGGTTTTAGACATAATTATTTTAACTATTTTCACCTTTTCACATCTTGTGCATTTGAGTTAATCTCTACGGATTTATGAAAGCTTTATAGTAAGTTATAATATAATATTTGCTTATGTTTTTAAAGCAAAACCATGGGATGTTAAGGAAATCTGGTGACAGGGGGCAGTTGAGCTAGCTATAAGTCGTGATGCATGTGCATTCATTCAATTTTGCTGTTGGTGCTTCACTGGAAGAGTTAGAGAAGCACTACTATAGGGAGAGGCCACAGGGAGTCCCTTAAGATTCTTGGGTGGGGGAGTGGCATGTTATGCACTACAGGAGACATTTTAGCTCTGGGAAGCATCCATCTTTCTCAGGAATGAAAGTACTATAAGATAACAATTCTGGACAATGGTTAATTTCATGCTAAGATATGTGGTACAGAAATGAATACTGTCAGAGATCCAAAGAGGGAGAAGTCTCTGTGGGCTGGGAAGATTCAGGGGCTTGCCTACAGGAGCTGGGACATGAGCGGGGCTTGAGAGTACAGAAGGATTTTGGAGGACAAAAAGGAAGGAGACAGAACAAATAGAGAATATGCAAAGAGCACGGTGCCAGAGCATGCAAGTACATACGTGCGTGTGTGTGTGTTTTGAGGGAAGTTCAATAAGAAGATAGGAATCAACTTGACTTCAGAAGCTGGCTCAGAACATTCTTTCTCATTACATTTAAATGTGTTGTAAGAGTGGATCAAGGGAAAGAAAAAGAGTTAGAGATACTGCAGAGAAGGGAAAGAAGAAAGGAAGACAGACAGAGAGATAGAGATGGACAGAGAAAGGACACAGAGAGGAAAAGGGAGGAAGAAAAAAAGGGGCAAGCATTTTTCCTTTTTAGTTCTTTATGTCTGGGTTTAGCCAGGTTGGAATCTGCAGCAGTGAGAGCTCTTCTTTAAAAAGAGATGAGAAATGAAGTTTCATATTGAGAGGCAGGAGCATTTGGGGTAAATAAGAACATCCAGCAAAGCCACATAAAATGGATGATTTTCAGCCCGATCTATGAGCCAGTTCAGTGGAGTATGAAGTGTGCTTTGAGGGAAAGATAAAAATGAAGTATTAAACTCCCCATCAATGTTCAGAGGTATTTTCGTGTTTTTTTTTTTTTAAAGCAGACAGGGAATTCAGCTGCCTCAGTTTGTCATCCTACTCAGGCTGTATGTTGACAAAGTACAAGAAACTCCAGTGACAGGTTTAATGGGAAGAAAAAGGCAGTCATACTACGCTGCACGTCTAGCACTAGGGCTCTAGGAAGGCGGGCGGGGAGGCCAAAGATGGAGTGCCTCCTCACAAGGAGGGCAACATCAGTCTCTTCCGGATGGCTGACTTTGCCAGTCCTGCAAATCTGAGCGCGGTCAGCATCTACTCTAGAATGCTTTTCCAGGCCCCCTCAGGCGGGGCCATGGGCAATTGCCTCTGTGACCTTCTGCACACCCATCCTAACACTAATGAAGTTCCCTCTTTCTGAGAATGTTTTCTCTGCTAGACTGTGAATTCTTTGAGTCAAAGGTAGTTTTTACTCATCTTTGGAGTTATAGCACAGGGGATACTCAATAAATATATGTGGAAAGAAATTTCCTCAGAAGGGCTCTGCGAGTTAAACCTGGATTATTTCAATGGGGCTAGGATTTTCTAACCTTTTCCTAAGTGGTTCCCTGGAACAGTGATACTCCCTACCTGCAGGCTGCTCGCCTTGTTACAACTTCAAATTTCAGAATTCACCTTGTGAAAGAACTCAGATAATACTAGTTGCTAGCTTGTGAGGACTACTTCTTAACCCCTGTGAGAACCAGCACACTGATTCTAGCTCTGTGACCTGGGCAACCAAGACATATCCCTCTGGGTCACTTCTAACCTGTACAGTCCGTAAATGGCATAATACCATTCTAAAAATCATATATTATGGGGATTGAATAGGAGAATGCATGCAGTTCCATACCTGGAAATGTAGCATGCTCCATACACATTCTTTCAAATTACTCCTGTTACTGATGGTCTAGCTTCCTAAGTTCCTCTTAATAGAATCAACAGTTTGCCATTAGAAAAAATATGGAGACCATTCCTCTTGTCAAGATGTTGAACTTTCACGTCAGTTTCCTCTTACGTCAGCAATCAAAGCCTATTCTGGGTGTTCTTTCCATCTGCAGTCGATCAACTCCTGGATCATGTGACAGCAAGTGTTCTTGTTATCTGTTGCTGCACAAAAAACTCCCTGAAACTTAGCAGCTTTACGCAAACACCTCTGTTATGGCTCTGGGTCAAGGGTCGAGGAAAGTGTCATCTGTAGTTTGTCTCTGATCTATAGGCATTAGCTGGGGTGGCTTGGGCTAGGGATGGCGTCTTCACTTATGGTCCTCCTTCCTCCACCTCAGGTTGCTTCTAGATGGCTTGAGTTTCTCAGAGCATGGTACTCTTAGGATAGTAAAACTGCTTACGTGAAGGCCGACTTTGTCTAGTGTGAGTGCTTTAAGAGTGATTGTGCCAAGAGATTAACGCAGAAGCTATCAGGCTTTGTATAAACTGCCTTCAGAAGTCATATTATTATTTCTGGTACATTCTATTGGTTAGATAGGGCCAGCTAAAATTCACTGTGAGAAGGAACTACAAAAGTTAGTGAACACACAGTGGCATAGATCATTGGATAGTCATCTTAAAGACCAGTTATCACAGCAATTAATTGAGCAGGACTGACTAACCCTCCCTCCCTCCCTTGTTTCCTTCCTTCCTTCCTTCCTTCCTCCCTCCCTCCCTCCCTCCCTCCCTCCCTTCCTTCCTTCCTTCCTTCCTTCCTTCCTTCCTTTCTTCCCCCAACCTATGGAAATTTGCCAGGTTAAACTCTCCATGCTTACTGACCATGGTAAGTACTATGCAAAGGCAGCATGCGGGGCCCTTTGGCATGATGGGTGTGGAGGATGTGGATGGTCAACTATCTGCTTTTCTCAAGATGTGTTGGAAGTCTCATCTCTGCTTTAAGTAGGGTGGCTGTTCCTGCGCACATTCCCTGTGAGTGTGGCTTGCACAGTGAGCTCGCATGAAACCAGAGAATCCACAAACAGTGGGATAGGTGAGCTGCATAGAATTTTTCTTAGACCTCTTAAAAGACTGGCAACAAATTGGGGCTTGAAATGGTAATTAATTTACATAAATCAAGGGAAACCAGGGGACAGGTGGGGGGATTGATAACACAGAGTAGAAGAACAGGAGGAGTTATACATTAAAGAGAGAGTGAGAAATGACCATACGTTGCAGTTGGCTCCAGGGAGAGAAAACTAATTTTACACTTTACGGCAGCATTTCCAATTATTTATCTTGGTGCCAAGAAATATTTGTCAGCTCTCAATTTGTAAATGGAGATAAATCTTACATGTTCTGTTGAGTCAGGTTATCATCTGGCCTACACTAATTGAATTTCTAATAGACCAGTCTGAGTCCTGACTATCCACAAAGCTTCTGCTGACTACTCCATCTCTCCTTTATTCACATTCTTACATTGTCTTGATCATATAGCTTGGAACCCCACATAATTTTAAAATTTGGTTAACTTGCTAGTTTCTGACATGAAGCTTCAGATAAGTATTTCTCTTTCACCATACTTCCCTTACTCCCTACCCCTGCTCAATATACCTGCACGTGCACACACACACACACACACACACACACACACACACACACACTCAGTCTCTTATACATACTTCTTTCCAGCACAGGTCTAAATCTATAGGAGGCACTTAATGAACACTTAATTTAAAAAATTGAGTTCCTACATAGTCTTCACTGCAGAAGCAATCCATAGCCATTATTTTTTCATTTGCAATGTCAATCTGTCAGGTGCTATCATCAGGGATATCTTGCCCTGTTTGCCATCAGCTCTATTGGTAGTTGTTCCTCTTAGATTAACATTTCCCAAAGCGGTTTCTTCAAAATGTAGCTTTGGGATGTTATACATGCTGTATGCACCATTGGGAGATCTATAACTCATACTGGCATATTAATTGCTATGAGAAGAACTGCAGTGAAGGAAGCCATTTGGTTAACTGGATACTTTCTAAAATTTTTTGACCATATAGCACCCTTTAAAGAAGAGGTAGCAGCACTTCTTTATTGCCTAGGGAAATGGCATTTTCTGGAATATATTTTGGCAAATGATGTCCTATATATCCCAGCTTTTATTCTCTGTCTTCCTTGGCTTTATGCTTCCACTGTACTAGCTGCCTCCCCTTGCCTTAGACCCAGCGTTGAGGAAGGCAGACATGGAAAGTTTGTGGGTTCAGATCCATCCCCTTCTCCCACACTAAAGTGGATGGTGGAACACTGGACCCTTGGGCACAGCTTGCTCATTGTCCTTATCATCTCAGGACAGAAATAACTTGTGATATATAGACAATCAGCACAAAACGGTGTCTCTCAGTAGTCACTAAATGACCTTGAGGTCCCCTCACACAGGTAACTGTTTAACAGGAGTCTGGAAGACCACACCAAAGTTCTCTCTTCTCACTGTCTTTCTTACTAACTTTAAATCATCTCCGTATTTTTTTATCCATGGGATTCTCCCAGAGATTGATGTTCTGATGAGATCTCTAGGCTTTGGGAATGTTAGTTGTATCCAATCATTATCAGATGGCTCTTAGTTACCTCTTCCACCTCACTTTTCATCTCTAGGCTTGTCTTTACCAAAGACTTCCCAACAAACGAATCTGTTGAATGAACCCACCTATACTGGGCCATTGCAAAGGAAGTAGCCTGCTTGACCTCATGAACTGAAGGCTGTTTTCCAAAGCATAGCTCATCCCTCTGGGATTTCCATGCACCTTGGGAATTTGATCTAGGTCTTTTGGGGCCATGATTATATATAGCTATTTTAACTATTCCCCCACGCCAGCCATCACTTACCACTGGGTTGTGCTCCCACAAATCATGTCTCCTGGGAAAGTTTTCAAAGGTCTTTCTTTGAAAATCAAGTTGTCCTCTCCCTGTTTTGCCTAGCCCACGGGAGCCAAAAACCTTTATTTCAAGGTGAGCGGAGAGGCAGCTAATGTGCTATATTCTTCTGAGTTTTAGAGGCAGCATTTAGCCTCTGCCAAAAGTATGGGCTCCAACTGCCAATCTGCTGCATTTCTAGGGCATGCATTGAAATCCTCAAATCACTAATTATATCCTGTGGAAATCGTAATCCTTCCTACCCAATTTTGGACCTGCCTGTTTTCAATGCAGTAGGGCCCAAATGCTGACTCTCTAGGAATGCTCTTCCATATGAATGACTAAGAAGGGAGAAATATTCTTGCCTTGGAACTTAGAGACCTGGATATTAGTCTCAGTTTTGACATTAATGTATTCAGTGGACTTCTATTTATCTGCACCTATTTCTTCAATTTCTTGATTGATTTCCATAACTGGGCCATTTGCTTTTTCTCCTCCAGGGCTTTAAATTCCTGCTCTTAGTTTTAAATTCTCTGGTTAAGAATAAACCCATGAAGCCCTTGGCTTTCTCCCTCCACCTCCATAAGAGCAGAACCCCTGGCCTGTGGATGCCTGCTCCTCTCTTTGTCTCTCCCTACCTGAAGCTCTGTTGTGTGGCTCCAGATGTGCTTTGAAATTTCCAGGTCTTGTAAGTAATAAACCTCTACTTTTCAGTTTCCTGATGGTTGTTGCCAAAAGGTATCTTACAATCATAAAAACCAAAAGGGTTGGTCCAATTGTAACCTTGGTTTCAGAAGGGGCGGTGTCTATGGGAAACTCACCAGCCCCAGGCAGCTGTCCCCAGGCATTTCTAGCCTCTGGTATTACTATTGATAGGCTGAGACCAGCACAAACCAGCCAGGAAATGGAGAGTTGGTCTTCTGAAGGTGGAAGGCCTTGCCTGAGGATTGTTCTATGCCAGAGAGCAATTAATAGACAAGAATGCCAGTCACCCTCAACTTACTCCAAACTGCAGGAATGCTAAAGAACACAGCAGAAGAGTTTTAAATATGTGCTGAAAGTGCCAAGACACTCTTCAGGTAGAAAGACAGAGCACAGGCCTGGTATGGGAGAGAGAACTGTATGCTGATGGGCTAAGGGTGAGAACCCCAGCATTGCTGATTTTCAGGTATTGTGGGTTTAACTTCTTGTCTAGGCAGAAAGGTTCCTCGTAGCTGAAAATAGGGACCTGCCTTTTCCATCCAAGTATGGGTGTCCTCTGCCCCATTTGGTTCTACTCCCTTACTCGCTGCCTTTCCAGGGCTGGTACACAAAACCTGTAGGGCTAGTAGATTCAAGCCACATAGTCAATCATTGCAAGTCGGGGTCCCAGATTGGATACTTTTTCCGTCTATGCATTCATTCATTCATTCATTCATTCAAGGCAGAATGACAACATACCATACTGTGAAAAGTTACAGATTCTGGGCACATCTTCCAAGATGTCATTCCTGACACTTCTTCCACCTCACACCCTTGTTATGGTGAGGCCGGTGACTAACATGGTCCTGCAGGCTTGTCCAGAACCTCAGAGCTGGAAGATGCCCTGGAGGTCAGCTCGTCTTTCTACTACTGCAGGGAGCACATTGAAAGGTGGTTGAATGAGGGGAAGAGGTTGGAAGAAGGCAAGTAAAATGTGTTGAGTGATTACTTGACAAGAGCTACTATTAGTGTCATCATTGCTGTTATTACTGTGTGCCCCACACTGTTCTGGGCACCTTGCTTACCAGAGGACAATAACTCTGTGTAGAAAATTGAGATTAAGTAATTTTTCCAAGGAGTCCCAGCAAATAAGTGACAGAGTCAAGATTCAAACCCAGGTCTGTCTGGCTCTGAAAGTCTGTATCTTTTCACCACACTATATAATCTCTGAAGGCCGTAATAATTTCCCTCTTTGATTTTCTCTTGCCCTTTAAGCTGATATCATGGTGGAAAATGTCTCGCTCAGATTTATTGGACCCTTTAACTTAACAGAGACAGTGCCCTGGAGACTGGAAATTTCTCTGCCCTTCATGGTGAGCCACTGCTGCTCTGGAAATGTCTTCTTAGTTACCTCCAAGGGGTGGCCAAGAAGGCGACAGGAGTGGCAGCCATGTGTAAATATCACTTATTCCTGTGAACAAAGAAGGAAATATTTACAATCCTGTTCATAAAATATTTACTAGACTCTTATGTAATTTGTTGATAACAAACAGATTTCAGTTAACTTTGAGGTGATGAGCAATCCTGTAAAACAGATGGGACCAATAACAAAATCCTGATTAGACAAATGTCTGTAGAACCGTGCATTTACCATGTTGCATTTGCACTGGGAGAATGATTCCAAATGCAGAACTGGACCCAAGGTGAAGATAGTTCTTTATATTTTTTCTTTCTTTTTTCTGCTGGAGAATTTCTTTTATATTTCCTGTCAAGGGGCTGTTTTATAGGACCTGCATTCACTGTGAGCCCCATTGTCCAATTATTGAAGACAGTTTTAGGGCTAAAGGCTGCCCTTTTTCCATTCACTTTTCTCCATAGATCTGGCTCCAATGCACATCGCATTTCATTATCGAATCCTTTGCAGCAAACTGAATTTTCCTTTGCTCCTCGAGCAGGATTAGCTGATCTCCAATTCAGATTTTCTGAAAACTTGGTATTGCCTTTTTCCCCCTCTCTGCAGTGAGTAGCGCGGTGATTTTTTTTTTTTAGATAGCGATTCCTGGACAGCGGCATCCCCCTGCTGGTCCGTGCCTGCTGCGGTGGGGCGCCTGCCGCAGGCCGGTTAGGTAACCTCCCCAGGGAGCCAGCTGTGCTGTTCTCTGCTTGTGGGGGACTTGCGGGGTCAGGGTTGCTGTCCTGCCCTCAGAATTTACTTTCTTCACTGTTGCCCACTTTTCCCTCCACCCCTTTACTTGGAAAGATCAGGCTCCAACGCGAAGGCTGACTTCCAATTGATTCCAAGTTCTGCCTGATACCGGCTGTGTGACCTTGAGGACAGAACTGACACCCCCTAGTGGCAGCTTCCTTGTCTGTAAGGCAGGGCCGTTGTGCATGGGTGAGGAGGGCAGGCAACGTAAGATGTCCAGCCCAACGCCTGGCACCTGGCAGATGCTCAACAAATGGAGCTATTATTTTAATTATTCTCGGGTAGGAGCCTATGGAAGACTTTGGGCTAAGATGGGTTTCTTTTAGCTTTTCTACTTAAGACAGCCTTTGTCTTGAAGACTTGGATTCCGGAGAAGGGAGTGGCGGAAGGAGGCTGACCAAGGTGCTCTTGCGTTCATGTCCTTATGCTATTCCAAAAACTATCAACTGCCACCAGGCAAGACTCAGATTTTCATCTGCTGTACAGAAGCATCGTATGAAATGAGTCTTGTGATCCCTTACGGCTTTTATGTTCGTTAATGAAGATGCTTAAAGAAAAGTTGTAAAATGAATTGCAAAATATGTAATGATAGTTTGGGGAGATCCATTGTGCCCATCTTCCTTTTTAATTCCATCTGGTGTTACCAATCCCTTTTCAAGACAGGGTTCTTCCCTCATTCACCAGATGACACCTCTCTGTCCAACTGTCTTCCCTAGGCTCCCCCTGGGGATCTAATAGCAGAGTTGGCCTTCAAAGAGGTCAACTTTTAAAGTGCAATCTCTTTCCGCCAATTTTGCTGCCTTTCTTGAAGGATTGTCCTTGAATTCAATTCCCTTGTCAACATTTGGGATCCAAATCTTTCAAAGACTGGTCAGGCCCTTATGAGTATTCTAGTGACACTTAAACTGTGCCCTTAGTCCTGCCCCTAACATAGGGAAAGCTGTTAGAGAAAGTTGTCATAAAGAGAGGCACATTGCCTAATGAAAGGTCTAGTTTCCAGTGCTTCTCTAATGCTACTGGGGATTTCATAGTTCAGATTTCCAGGTAGCATGGGGGGATTGAATACACTGTTGGCGTCAGAATTGCCCTGTCATGAGGAGAAATATCCTGTACAGGGATGTCACTAACTCCGTACTCATTGATTTGAAATCTATAGTCACTCTCGTTCAATTTATAAAGAACAGATTTCCTTAGCCAACTCATAACATACAAAATTGCCAGGGTTTTCTCTTTATCTACTCAAGGAAACTGGCTTTTCAAACTTGTAAATTCTTTGTTGTGGCTTGTTGAAGTAGAGCCCCCAAAGAGCTTTATACCATTCTTTCAAGTTCTTTGAAATTTACCCAAATTCAGACTTTCTGCATTTACTCTTTCTCCATAATTAGCTTATATTATCAAGGCTTGGTGGTCATACATTTAAATGTAAAGTGTACATGATTCCAGGAGAAGCTGCTGCATCTCATCCTTTATGTCACTCTTCGGTCTCTCCAGGAAGAGATGGATAACCTGATTGCTCAGTTCCTGGGACATTGATTGGGGTACATTTCCTCTTTGTTACTAGTAAAGATCAAAAAGCAGGAGTGCAAGTAACCCTTCCTCTCCCTTTTGTCCCACGTGGCAGGGTGGCAGGCCAAGTCAAGGACCCCCTTTGAGGCCTATGATCTCTCTCTATGGTAACCCTTCTAAGCACATTGTCATTTTTTTTTTGATATTGGCCAGAGGATGGTAGGATCCTGAGACTTACGTTTGTAATTAAGGGATGCATGAGACCATGAGTAGTCTTTAAAGCTAAGCCTCATACTCTGACCTAGCTTTTTTAGACTTTGTTTGGGGCATATTAGGGAATATTTAGTGGCAGTTTTCCCACTTATTATATTTGTGTGTATATCTTATAGAGAGCAAGAGTCACTGAGTGGCAGATTGTTACTGACACATGCTGTCAAGCTCCATAAAGCCCCACCATTATTGTTAATAATCTATATAGATACATCGGACAATCCAGGTCTTTTCAACCTCCAAAAATGTAAAACTCCAGCTTTGTAGGAGATTTAGAAATTTCAAACCCTACTCACCACTGAAAACAGTCCAGTGCAACAGTCAGGTGCTGCTGGGCCTTTGTCTGGACTCTCCCAGTGACAGGGAGACCATCATCCACAGGCAACCGTGCACGCTTGCTGAATGAGTCTGAGTGATGGAAAGCTCTTCCATCCTCATATTTCCCTCTCTCTCATTCTCACCCATTGGATCTTTGTAATACTAACTTAGGAGGTGACAGAAATTGACACTCCTCCCTGGGGGATAGTAAAGGTATGTAGTGGTTTTTGCATTTGACTAAACTTTAAGATGTCCAGATCTACCCCAGAGCATCTGAATTATTCCCACCATATTGTTAAAGTGATAAAGGCTTTTGAAAGTATGCATTGGCACGCAGAGGATCTGAATCAGTTAATCATTTGGTAAGTTAATCAGCACATAGGTACTGCACACCCTCTCTGTGTCAGGCTTCTGTCAGGTATCTGGGAACTGGAGATACAGCAGTCATGGTGGCTGACGAAATCTCTGCCTGCAAGAAGCTTACACTCTTGTGTAAGTGGGGGAGCAATAGACAATAAAATATATACTAGGTACAAAAGAAGAAGGTAATCTCAGATGCTCATAAGTGCTGTGAAGAAAATGCTTTAGGTAATGTAACCAGCAATGGTGGGAGTGAGCTGCGATGGTGAGGCCAGGCCTCTGAGGCAGTGACCATGTATGTGCTCTCTATAGGAAGCTGCAGGTGCAAAGGCTCAGAGAAGGAACTGAATTCAGCCTGTCAGAGGGACAGGATGCTAACCAGAGTGGCTGGAGCAGTGAAAGTACAGGAGAGCAGAGGGGGAATGAGGTGGGAATAGGTTGGGACCAGATCATAGGACACCTCTAGGCATGACTGGCTGCACAATTTATGGTGCCTGGGGCAAAAATTAAAATGCAAGATCTCTTTATAAAAAATTATTAAGGATTTCAAAACGATGACTACAGAACATTAAACCAAGAACAGGCCCTTCTAATTGTGACTCTATGTGCCCATACCCATGGAGCAGGCCATGGTGAGGAGGCTGTTTTGTGCTGATTGCCACTGGAAGCAATTGGAATAGCAGCAGGAGGAGGAGGACCCAGAAATCATGTAACCCAATTGCTTAATTTGAGAGAAAGTTTCATGATATGGCACAGAGAAGATGATGGCTAAATAGCTGTGGTATTAGGAGACTTGAGTTCTTCCAGTTCTGCTTCCTGCTTGCCAGGTGGTTTTGAGCATAAGAAAGCCTCATGTGTTCCCCTTAGCTCGGGTGCCTTGAGAAAACCCCATTCCAGAGCAAGGTCTTGGAATCTGCATTTTAAAGGTCGCTGGATGATTCTAATATGGGGTCAGACTTAGAAATGATAGCACTGGAGCCTCTATGCCAATGTGTATTTATATGTGTAACAGTTTTCTGCTTATCTCTTGACCCATTATTAGTCTTCGACACATACCCTGGAATTCTCAAGGTAGTGCTTCACCAGTTTCAGAAAGAGAACAATTTATTCCTGAGATCACGTTGGAAATATTGATAATGGCCTGATTGGAATGATGGTCACTGAGCACATCTGCTGTGTAGACAGTCCGAAGAAGAAGCAAGTCAAGGTCCTCCTCTACCCATTCTGCTCCTGTATCTTAGGAGGAAGGCTCAGGTACTGTGTTAATGAGCTTACTCTTTGTATAGCGAAATATTTATCATTTCCCTTTACCAAAAATCTTTTCTCTGAAGTCAGTTCCTAATTTTAAGATTAGGCGGAATGATAACTTCCTTTGCAATCTCTCAGATTTGAATGTCGAAGTCTCTCTTTAACTGTGTCCCGACCCCTGGTCGATGATGCTGAGGACAGGATTGCAACGCATTCAGCATTTTCTGATACAGGTTTCAGTACAGAATGACGACTATCAAAAATTGTAAAATTAGTGAACTTATGTGCAAAAATCTCTAATTTGTAAAATGTTAAAGGGCCATTTTCGGATTATTAATCTGACCTTTGAAACATCTTATCTCAGTATTTTAAAAGCTTCTTACTGCATGGTTTATTTGAATTAGTGTGTGGGAGGAGGATCAAAGAAAGTCATTTTGTGTTTGGAAAAGAAAAGCGAACTAATTCTACAGAGTGGAAATGGCTCCCTTTGAAAGGTGTCCTTCACTTGCCTTTGTTTGAGGTTAATTATATACTTTCAAAAGTACTTCCCGCAGGAATGATTTTTGACTCATGAGTTATTTTTGTATGTATATGTTACCCCTCTAAATATTTGCCATATTGCTAAGAAAATAGTAGTCAAAAGCAGTATTTCTTTGCTGTTTTCTGAAGGCCTTTTTTGTTTTTCTGTTATATGAGCAATATAAAAATAAGACAGCTTTGTAAAGAAAGAAAGAATACCTTCAGTCTTACATAAATTCTCACCTTGTACTTTCCCTTTCACTTGAGATCTTTTTAAATGATATTCCCTCATGATTATATTTGGGATATGACAGGAAAAGACTGGTTGGAATGTAGAATTAAATCTTACGGCACCAATATTTCTTTTCTTTCCTGTAAACCTGTTTGTCTTCCTTTTCAGAGCAAAAGAATAGATGATAACAATACTGGCTTAATTTTAGAAGTTAGGGGTTGTTTTCTTAGAGGAATTATGTGTTCCTGTCCTTCTCCTTTGTAATAGATCTCCTTCCCTCCTCCGTCCTATCCCTCGCCCGGCCTTGCTGCCTCTCTTCCTTTCTCCCCTGCCATCTCTGGACTGTCATGTCATTTCTGATGGTCAGATGCAAAAAGAATAGATACCTGTCAATGTTTATTGAAATATCACAGTGATCCACTCATTTCAGTGAGGACATGGGCCATTATTTTATGTGAGTAGATAGAGTCAACTCTGCTCTACAGAAAAGGTGGCAGGATTTAGCTGTGGCATATATCACAAATTATATTGGTGATGTAACAGCATTGTCAGAACTGATGTTACCTACTACAATAAAACCATTTCCAAAAGACCAGAAAAAAAGGTGTTCGTGGCAGCTGCCTGGCAATAAAGGGAAGTGTAAATCACACATGAAGAAGCTGCTAAGCAGATTAAGAATTTGAACAATGGTCTATAGGATCATTTATGGTAATTACTGTTTATGTAGAACTGTTAGGCCATTGTAGGGGTAACTGTGTAGGTAAATCACGTTTTGTAATTTCTGCTCAGAATCTCAGTTTTGGTGGTAAAAATGCTTCATGACTTATATTTTATAATGAATCTTTAACCTTTGAATTTTTTATAGATCTTTATGTCCCAGCTAAAACTGTAATAGCCAAAATATGAAATTGAGAAGGTAGTCAAGCCAATACAATTAAGAGATTGAATTCATTTACTCTTTCTTTTTTTCAAAGATGCTCTAGTTACAGAAATCATTTCATATGAAAGTATATGACTGATGCAGTGGGTATCTACCTAGAGATCAGTAAGTCAAGCATGTTTGACTAGACAGATCCTAGACAGCTCTGTGCTCAAATATTACAGCTTATAATTATGTTTTCCTTATCTTTTTCTTTTTACCTTCTAACAGTCCTCAAACATATAACTAAGTATTGCTCTGTTTTTCCTCTTATTTTAATAGCTGTACACACTGTCTCTTGACTAGGATACGCGTGCCCATTTTACAAAAAGGAAACCTAGGTCACCTTGTTTTAGGCTTTGTAACCAATTGCTTTAGACTGGGTGGTTTAAACCACAAACACTTCTTTCCCACAGTCCTTGAGGCTGGGGAGTCCAAGGTCAGGGTGCTGGCAGGTGTGGTGTCTGGTGAGGGCCTGCTTCCTAGTTCACAGATGACTATCTTCTTGCTGTGTCCTTGCATGGCAGAAGGTGCAAAGGAGCTCCCTGGGGTCTCTGATAAGGGTACAAATTTCATGCACGAGGGTTCTGCCCCCATGACCTAATCATCTCCCAAAGAAGCCAAGATCACCTCCTAACACTGTCACTGTGGGGATTAGGTTTCAACAAAGGAATTTTGAGGGGACACATTCAGTCCATAACAATGCCAATCTTTAGGAAGACTGGCTTTAATTGTGTCAGAATCAGCCTCCTTGAAACTTTGGTTCACTTTAATTCAATCCAACAATCACTGAGTACTTACTATATGCCAGGGGCTCTGCTTGGCACTGGCTTACAAAGCTGAATAAGGAAGACAGTTCATAAAGCACTGGATGTTTAGTGAAAGTGATGGTCAGGGTTTGTTTAGGCTAAATACTAGAAACACTCTCAAAGTGCCTTAAACAAAAAGATGATTTACTGAAAAGATGCAGTGATTGGTCTAACATCGTGTAAGGTGGACACAGGTACTCGAACCATGTCACAGCAGCTCATCTCCTTAAATCTCCAAGCTCTTCTTATATCTGTGTTAGTTTTTTTCCTCTGTTAGGCTCTGTCCAAGTGGTGGGAAAGATGATCCTTAGTAGCTTCTGACTTATGTGAGCCTTAAAAGTGTGGCTCTCAGAGACCTGAAAGTGCTTTTTGCCTGATAATACTAGCAAAGATCCAGTGGAGACTCTGATCAGGATTGGGTAATGTGACTCCCCTGGGTGTTGCTTGGAGGGTTGGGATCCTAGCATTTAGCCATACCTGGACAACTGGAGTAGGTTTTCCGCAGGAAGGAGGATTCGATTACTAGAAGACACAGGGAAAGGAGAGCACACTTGTAGTGACGACTGTATCTGCCACAGTCCACTCTGGTGAAGGGTATGACATGTCTTCAGTGTTTGTAACAAGCTGCTCCATTCCTTCATCCTTATTGCAAATATGTCCACACATGTGCACACACACACACACACACACACACGCACGCACAAATACACATACACATTGTGTCCCTTCTTAGTTTTCTTGTCACTTACCCAACAAACATTTTATATTTTCCAGTGTTACTTCCGTGGTAAGGTGTCTAAACCCCTCTAATTGCCAACTTGACGTCACTCTCTAGTTTGTCAGCACAGGTCTCTGATCTTTCACCATTACCCACATGTGATCCCACTAGGACAGATTTCCATGGGCCTTTCACCTTTATATGGTTTCTTCTCTGACTTTCAACTACTATTAAAAAATGATTTTAATCACCGAATAAGTATTGTTGATTTAGACTGGGTATTGCAAACGAGTAGTTTGTGGATTATATTATTTCAATAGATATATTTTTGTTTAGACCAAATATTTTTTAAAAGGACTTGATTTCCAATATTTTAATTCAGGTGATTCCAAAAAAAATCTGTATTTCCACGGGATATTTATTGTATGAGGGTAGAGTCCATATTTGTCAGTCTATTTTTAGTGCTGGGAACTTAGAAGCAACTCAATAGCTATTTAGTGAAATGAGTTTTGTGAGATTATTTGGGAAGTGGGTTCTGTGTATATCATGAGCTATTCAGGCTACTATTGTGTCACTGGAAAATACTATATGTATCCTATCTTCATTCATGTCATTTATAAAAATGTTGAATGAGATAGGATTGCTTATGGAGCCTTGAAACAACCTTCAAGATTTATTAGCATAAATTTTATGGTTTAGCTACTCAGCCATGCCATGGGGCCTCCTGTCTGATTTTTATTTCAGCTAATAGTTTTACATCTTTTCCACAAGGTTATTAGGAAACATTTCGCAAGTGTTTCACGGCAATTCTGTTTAATGTATTTTCAATAATCAGACTAATAAATGGAACTATAAAAAAGAATGATGTTAGTTTAGCAGGAAATATTTTCTTAGTGAGTCCATTTTGTCTCTTGGTGATCATCTCCTCCTTTCCTATGTGACTGTAAGTGGTCTGTTTATCAACAATTAATTCTAGAAGTCAGGCAGGGGTAAAGGTCTCCCCTATATTCAGACACTTGCAGGACCTGAAAGGACACTTGCAGTGACCATCGGTAGTCAGTAGAGGGCAGCGTGCAAGAGACGTGGACTGCAAAGGTCTTCAGGCTGGGGAAACAGGGTCCACAGTTACCCCCTGACAGTCATCTCCTGAGTCGGGATGGTGGCTGAGAGAGGTAACAGCTGTTAGGAAAGACACATCTATGAACTCCTAGTCAAACAGGGAGGGACTAGACTAAAGAAGTTGATAAGGGGGAGTATGCTTATACCTGAGGGCAAAGGGATAACAGTAATAATAATAATATGTACTGATTAGCCATTATTTGTCAATCACTGAACTAAGTACTAAATATACTTTCTCAATGAATAGTCACAACGAACTTGTGAAGGCCAAACTTTATTCCTATTTTATAGATGAGGAAACTGAATTTCAGGGAGGTCAAAGAATTTAGTCAAGATCCTACAGAGTACACGGGAAGGATAGGGGACTGGTCTGACTACATTCTGATTCTCTGTTGTGTCTTCCTCCTTCATGTAGATTCCTGGAAAAGGAATTTTCACTCCTTCTTATGAGGCAACATGACACTGGAAATAGCACAGGCTTAGCAGCCAAGTTGCAGCCTCTGGCCCTGTTAGCCTGGCTGGTCCTGCCAGCTGGCTAGAGTCTAAAGATATCAAGTTCTGGCTCTTCTGTTGATGAGGTCATGTTATTTTTTGGTTTTGTGACTGCATTTGTCCATTTCCAGTCTTGGGGCATCTCTCTCTTTCCTCTCTGTGCCTCAGAGGTCTGAACAAGTGGGCCTAGACCATACTTCAGGTTTGGGAGTCTGGCTGGGCCTGAAGGTGCCCATGACTTCATTTTGTTCTGGGGCCTTGTCTTTACTTGGCATTACTTTCCTTCCTTGGACTGTGAGCCCTTTATAAGGTAGAGATTGTGTTTCTTTCAATGTCTAATGCAGTAGCCTGTATTAATTAGTGATTAACACATGACTAATTAATATTTATTGAATAAAGGAACTGAAATCATTCTTCACAGGGAAGAGGAGGCTAAATTACTGTTGAGTGTTTTGCCTTAACCCAATCCCCACAGCATCACTCATGGAGAACCCCTTCCAAACACCCTTAACTGTCTATAGACATCTTAGTGGTTTCTGGATTCCAATCTTCCTTGATAAAGATACAACACACTGTATGTGCCCAACACACACATTGCCCTTTCGGTTCCTTCCATAATGTGTTCTTTAAAAATGAGATAGGATAAGAGCTATTTGTTGGCCTCCTTCTTACCTACAGGCTGACATTTTAGGATTTCCTTTCTTTGATTGAGGTAGTGATGTAGAACCTAGAAATTCAGCCTACATTTCTCTCCTTTAATGTCTGTGCCCACCTACTTGATCTCTTTGGGTTTCCTCTTCTCAGACTGACCGTGGAGAGGAACATAGCCTTGTCTGCTAACACCAATCCTGTTCTTTATCATACTGCTAAATAAATGTACAGGCCCTTGTTATTATAAGGGTTTACTGCTGAGGCAAAGGGAAGCCAAACTAAGGAAGCAGGGTAAACTAGCAACGTTTTCAGTGTCGCGGCCTCCTTGGTTTTTAGCTCTTTATGCACATCCAAAATCTGCTCTTAGCTTTTATTCCTGAAGCTACCTCCCCAGTCTACCTCCTGGATGTGTTAGAGAAAAACTAAGATAGCCCTTCCCAGGAGGAAGAGATGCAGCTACTTCTTTGTTTCATGTGGACATTTTGCATCTCTTTAGCTTTCGAGACCTACTGACACCGAGTTAATTAGGACTTTGACCTACTCAGGAATAATCCTCTCTTAACATTTCCTTATGAAATACCCTTCCCTTCTCTCTATTTGTGAGTTATTTTCAAAAGCACATCCTGAGTTTAATTTCTGAGTGGTGTCATTGTCTTCAGTTCTATATTCTCTTAAAATTCCTGGTAAAGAGAGTCAGAATTTTTCTTTCTCTAATTGTTGTTTACAATTTCTTTTCCTGTGGCCCACAGAACCAGCATGGACCAAGATGCCCCTGGGCAACCTTGAAGCCAAGATGACTACATTCTATTGAGGTTTCTGCACTCCCCAAACTTTATCTCACTTTTATTTGTAGAAAAGAATTAAGTCACAAATAGTGCTTACTCTTAATACTTACTCCTCTCACCGTATCCTTGGTGATCATCTATAGTATATTGTGGTGATGCTTTAGTCTCTAGCTTCAGGTACACATTTTTAACTATATCTTTGGTAGGTCCACCTCGATGACCTCCAGCATCTGGGACTTCACATGTATAAATGAAACTTGTTATTTAAAGCTGCCTCTTGGCCTTCCAATCCAGATCCTTCTCCTACAGCCCCAGTCTCAGCTACAAGTCCCACCATCCCTTTAGTTAACTGTACAAACTTGAAGCCTTATATTCAGCATCCATTCCTTTATCTAGAGTTCCCAAATCCAGTTAATTTTGAATTCCATCTTTGATTCCAACTGTAACTGCCAAAGTTCAGGCTTTTTCATATTTCACTGGGCTATTACAGTTATTCCATACTGGATTCTTTGCCTTTACACCCTCTCCACTTATTTCCCACTATCACAGTTTCCTTTTTATTAGGAAAATCCAATCCTGGCAGTTCCTTGCTTAGCAATCTTGTATTGGTTTTCCATATGTGGGGTGATTTCCAGCATCCTACTACCATCAGATGTGTGGCTGGTAACAGGTATATTGCAGTCCTCACTATGACATTAAAGGCTTTTTTCAAACTACCTATCTATCCTCATCTGGGGCTATTCAGCACCACACAGCAAACTTCTTGTGGTTTTTCAAGCATACCTTGCTTTTTTATAATTATATGACTGTGTTCAGTTACCTCTGGAAGCCCTCCCCTCATTTGTAATACTGATGAACTCCCCCCACTTAAAAGTCAGCCTCTGTCAAAGCCTTCTGATTCCCTCCTTATCCAGGCCATTATATGGTAAAGTGAAGTAGGTAAGGTAAACTGGGAAGTAAATCCTTTAAGGGAGAGTTTGCTTTGTGGAAATGATGATCTAATAAGCTCTCTGTGCATTGAAACACATAGAAATTCCCTATGAAAGGAAAAATATGCTAGTCTAGTAGAGAGAAGAAAAAATGGGGCTGAGGGAGCCTGGGTTTGGGTGAGAGATACAATGAGGGGTCTTGAATATGGGGTTGACAATTTGGATCTTACTTTGATGATAGGGAGCTATCAAATGCTTTTAAGGTATGGAGGAACATCATTGGAATTGTGTTTTTGAAAGACTATCCTAATTAGTAGTGTGAAAGAAAATTTGGATGTAGGGGTGAGTGTGGAGTAGGTTGACCCACTAATAGAATATTACAATGACATAGACCAGGAGTTAGCAAGCTTTTTCTGTAAAGGGTGCAAAAGTAATTATTTTTGCCTTTATGGACTGTATATAGTCTGTGTTACAACTACTCAACTCTGTTATTGTAGCTTGAAAGCAGTTCTAGACAGTATGAAAATGAATAAGCATGGGTATCACCCAATAAAACTTTATTTACAAAAGCAGTTAGAAGACCAGGATTTGGTCCAAGAGTTGTAGTTTAATAATGCATGATATAGGCAAACATTGATAAAGGCCTAACTTGGGTTAGGATATTGTTAGTGGGGATAAAAAGAGAGAACACTGATAAAACCTGGTATGCAACTGGACATGATGGGAGGAGGAGGAGTGAGAAAGAATGGAGGTAAGTTTCAGGCTTCTAACATAGGCTGCTGGGAAGTGATACCATCAAGTTTGAGAATCTGTGTTGGTCTCAGTCTTTCTCTGGCTGAGTTTTAGGTGCTGAGGGACATGTACGGGTAGCTGTACAACACAGAATATATGGTCTGATGGACTTTTGACTGTCTTGGGAAATGCTGCTGTAAACATCTTTATATTCCCCTGTTTTGTGTATGTTCTGAGTTAAAATGTGTTTTTTTAATCATCTCACCTACAGAATAGACCATTTTGAATACGTTTTATATTTTCCCCTGTGACCACTAGGCCCCTTTTAACCAAGTCAGCTGTTAATGGACTCTAATCCTAACAGGTGATTCATGTCATGTAACAAGGGAACAGGCTTATTATTCTTTCTGGAAGATTTACACTTGCTCTTGGGAAGTTTGATTTACCTCCACGTTGTAGGTAGGAATCCCTTCTGCAACTGCTGACGGTAGTTTAGTCAGCCACAGATCTGTGTTTGCTTATAAATTCTCCCTTTCTCCGCCTCAATATTTATCCCAATTGTGAACATATTTCAATTGTTCAGTGAGATACTTGATGCAAGAAATGACCTTTCTTCCATTTTCGACCAGTACCAGTTTTACACGTCTTCAATATCCCATCTCTCAGAAGCACGAAGAGTGAAATGCTTAGTGATGTATTGGTGCCATTTTGCTAGCAGATAATGGCTGCTATCCTCCTAGCAGAGAAGGGTTGATTTGATTTCCAAAATCACAGGTATTGAGCCTAGCAGCCACGGTGTGGATCTGTGCAGGGGAAGAAGTGCCTAAGACCCAAGGTACCCAGACTTCTGGAAATGTTATTAGGAATTTTCCCACCCTGTACCATATTTCTTACTAGTGTACTCTGCTTGCTAAAACCTAATAAATTCCCAATTTTTCTGAGGCAGCATGGAGCTGGATTGTTACTTTTCATTTTTTTTGGCACTTAGGGCGAACTCAGAGGGAGGAATCAATAAATCAAACACTCTATCAGTGGTTCTCAATTCTGGCTGCACTGCAAAATCACTTTGGAAACTTTTCACAGATACTGATGTCCAGAATAATTGTATCCAAATCTCTGGAGGTAGGGCCTGAGAACTTGTGTTTTTCAGGATCACTCCAGATGATTCCAAAGTGAAATTAGGTTGAGACATACTGCCCTAGAATCAGAATTTATTTTCTGTTTTCTATAATATGGCAGGGAAGTAAAGCCCTGTAAACATCACTGTATCTGCTAGGTTGAGGAGAGTTAAAGGTAGCCACACATCCTCAAAGTACATGCTCTTAACATTAGAAGACACTTAAAAATGGAATCTGTCAGAATTCCCAGGAACCACCATTTCCTGTTCACCTTTGTGCCTGTCCCAGCTTCTTCTGGTCCACTGATATAAATGCATAAAAGGACATTTTATCAATAATAGTTTTTTCTCTTTCACAAGTAGATCTGGGAGCCCTTTAAAACATTCTTCCACTCTATGTTCTAAAGGAAGTTGTATATATTTCAAGTCTGTATTCTGTATATACATAAGTAAAATATAATGAACACCATATGTGAAATATATGTAAATAATACATCCTTATTGAGTGACTACATTTTCTTGGGCTATGGTTCAGAGAAATCAAATCTCTTATCTGAAGTACTACCCAGTGAGAGGGAAGATGTGAGATAGAAATGAATAAGCACTGGAAAACTACTTGCTGTGAATAGTGTGCAGACTTCTGGACAAGTTAAGTGGCAGGAAGGGAGCCATGGAGTTGGTCTTCTTGGATAAATGTATGGAGCTAAACCTTGAAGGAAGACTAGACTTTGGGTGTGTAGCTACTAGGTTAATGGCTTTCCAGATGGAAAGCATTTGAATGAAAATGAGACATTAGTACTATTGTTGTTATTATTTTGGTGAAGATTAGAAAGTTAGAGAAAAAAGGTCTGAAAAAAATCTCACTTTCAGTAAAGGAAGTAGTTTATTTTTCATTTTATCCTTGACAATTTTAACATGCATGTTCTACTCTCTTTTCTCTTTAAAAATAGCCATCCTACTGAGAGTTAAGCTTTGCTTACCTTTTTTTTAAATAAATAAAATCATGGCTCCTTGATGAATCATAACTCAGCCCAGTATTAAGTGTTCAAAGTTAGGTATAGAAAGCTCGACAGTGTGGAAAATGTAAATACAATTTTCCATCTTTTCTTGCTTAATTGCTAGATAACAAGTCTCAACCATTACTCAGAACTACAGTGGATGTGGAAAATACTAAAATAGATTGTTTTTGTCAGATCATTGATTGCAATAGACAAGAGCATAGCCAGGCAGCCTGGCTGATCACAGGTTTGTCTTGAATCAAGTCCAGTAATCTCAGGTAAAAATGACACCAAAGCATCCTCCAGTTCTGGATCTTTTAGTGTCTAAATAAGCAAGAATGAGAATCAGTACTATAAACATTTAAGAAGCACTTATTTTAGGTTTGGCTGTGCTAATAAGGAGGCACCAGTGTTTAATTTAAGGCACATTCCCCTACCTCTGGGGGATTAAGCTGTATGTGCAGAGATGGAGCATGTGTATAAGGAAGGAGAGATGTTGAAGAGTAATATATGAGCAGCAGGCATAGGTCAGATAGGTCTACCCTTAAATCTGCATTTTCTGCTAGTTGTAAAACCTAGGAAAAATTGCTGACCTTCTCAGCCTCAGTTTCATTTACTCATCTGAAACATGGATTTAAAAGTAAAGTTGCTACAGATTTAAAAAGATAGTCTAGTGGAAATTACTTAGCACAGGAGACATTAAGAATATTAGTTTTTCTGCCTTCTGCCTGAGTCTTTTTTTCTTTCTGTCTCTCTCTCTTTCTTTTTTTTTGCTGTTGTAGTAAAGTGCACATAAAGTTTGCCTTCTTAACCATTTTGAAGTGTAGAGTTCAGTGGAATTAAGTACATTCACACTGCTGTGCGGCTGTCACCACCATCCATTTCTAGGGCTCTTCACCTTGGAAGACCAAAGCCCTATACAGTTAACCAATAACGTCTCCTTTCTCCCCTCCCCAGCCCCTGGCAACTACCACTCTACTTTCTGTTTCAGTAAACTTGAGTACTCTAAATACCTCATATAAGTAGAATATTACATCATTTGTCTTTTCTGTGACCAGCTTATTTCACTTAGCACAATTTCTTCAACGTTTATCCATACCGTAGCATGTATCACAATTTCTTTCCTTTTTAAGGTTAAGTAACCTTCTGCTGTATGTATACACTGCAATTTGCTTATCTATTCATCCTTTGATGGATGCTTGGGCTGCTTCCATATTTTACCTGTTGTGAATAATGCTACAAACATGTGTGTATAACTATCTCTTTAAGAACCTGCTTTCCACTTCTTTTGGGTATATACCCAGAAGTAGAGTTGCTGGATCATATGGTAATTCTATTTTTAATTTTGTGAGGATCAGACATACTGTTTTCCACAGTGGCTGTACCTTTTTACATACCAGTACATAAGGGTTCCAATTTCTCCACATCCTCCCAACTCTTATTGTTATGTTTTTCTGGTAATAGCCATTCTCATGGGTGTGAGGCAGTTGCCTGACTCTTTGGAAGTGGGTGAGATCAGTGTTAAATTAGGAGATGCAGGAGTTAAAAGAGACAACGATCTAAGAGAATGTGCTAAGGAAGGGCCAGTGGACCAGTTTGATTTGTTATTTTTGGGCATAGGTTATATACAGAGGTTGGGGAGGGGTTGGGAGCTGAATTTATTTAGGAAGTCTTCCTGAGGGAGGAGGGATTTCAGTTGGGAATCACAAGTGGGAAGAGCAAAGCTGGTTCTAGGCCCAAACATTAGAACAGGTTTAGTTATGTTCAAGAACAACATTGGTGCTCAGAACAGAGGCCAATGAGGGGTGAAAGGAGGCAGTGAAGAACAGGGACACAGAGCTGAATGGTTGACCCTTTACTCCTGGCTAGGGCATTTGCCCTTTCGTCTGCAGTCTCCTGGGGAAAGACTCATAAATGCTTAGATGGGTAAGCTTTTAGTTAATTCAATACTCATACATACATTTATGTATATATGTATGTATTTATTTATTTTTTATATAATTTATTTTGGTACCATTAACCTACAATTACATGTGCAATATTATGGTTATTAAATTACTCCCTTCATCAGGTCCCCCCCACCAACCCCATTACAGTCACTGTCCATCAGCGTAGTGAGATGCTGTAGAATCATTACTTGTCTTCTCTGAGTTGTACAGCCCTCCCCATGCACCCCAACATTACGTCTGCTAATTGTAATCCCCCTTTTTCCCCTTTGTCCCTCCCTTCGCACCCATCCTCCTCAGTTCCTTTCCCTTTGGTATCTATTAGTCTGTTCTTGGGTTCTGTAAGTTTGCTGCTGTTTTGTTACTTCAGTTTTTTTCTTTGTTCTTATACTCCACATGAGTGAGATCATTTGATATTTGTCTTTTTCCGCTTGGTTTATTTCACTAAGCATAATACCCTCTAGCTCCATTCATGTTGTTGCAAATGGAAGGATTTGTTTTCTTCTTATGGCTGAATAATATTACATTGTGCATATGTACCACCTCTTCTTTATCCATTCATCTACTGATGGACACATAGGTTGCTTCCATTTCTTGGCTATTGTAAATAGTGCTGCAATAAACATAGGGGTGCATATGTCTTTTTCAAACTGGGCTGCTGCATTCTTAGGGTAAATTCCTAGGAGTGGGATTCCTAGGTCAAATGGTATTTCTATTTTGAGTTTTTTCAGGAACCTCCATACTGCTTTCCACAATGGTTAAACTAATTTGCATTCCCACCAGCAGTGTAGGAGGGTTCCCTTTTCTCCACATTCTCGCCAACATTTATTGTTGTTTGTGTTTTGGATGTTGGCCATCCTCACTGGTGTGAGGTGATATCTCATTGTGGTTTTAATCAGCATTTCTCTGATGATTAGTGATGTGGAGCACCTTTTCATGTGCCTGTTGGCCATCTGAGTTTCTTCTTTGGAGAAGTGTATATTCATGTCCTCTGCCCATTTCTTAATTGGATTATTTGCTTTTTGTTTGTTGAGGTGCATGAGTTCTTTATATATTTTGGATGTCAACCCCTTGTCGGATACGTCATTTATGAATATATTCTCCCATACTGTAGGATGTCTTTTTGTTCTACTGATGGTGTACTTTGCTGTACAGAAGCTTTTCAGCTTGATATAGTCCCACTTGTTCATTTTTGCTTTTGTTTCCTTTGCCTAGGGAGATATGTTCATGAAGAAGTTGCTCATGTTTATGTCCAAGATATTTTTGCCTATGTTTTTTTCTAAGAGTTTTATGGTTTCATAACTTACATTCAGGTCTTTAATCCATTTTGAGTTTACTTTTGTGTATGGGGTTAGACAGTAGTCCAGTTTCATTCTCTTACATGTAGCTGTCCAGTTTTGCCAACACCAGCTGCTGAAGAGGCTGTCATCCCCCCATTGTATATCTAAGGCTCCTTTATCATATATTAATTGACTGTATATGTTTGGGTTGATGTTTGGATTTTCTATTCTGTTCCACTGGTCTGTGGGTCTGTTTTTGTGCCAATACCAAATTGTCTTGATTACTGTGGCTTTGTAGTAGAGCTTGAAGTCAGAGAGTGTAATTCCCCCTGTTTTATTCCTCCTTCTCAGGATTGCTTTGGCTGTTCGGGGTCTTTTGTGGTTCCATATGAATATTAGAATTATTTGTTCTAGTTCATTGAAGAAGGCTGTTGGTATTTTGATAGGGATTGCGTTGAGTCTGTAGATTGCTTTAGGTAGTATAGCCATTTTGACAATATTTATTCTTCCTAGCCAAGAGCATGGGATAAATTTCCATTTCTTAGTGTCCTCTTTAACTTCTCTTAAGAGTGTCTCGTAGTTTTCAGGGTATAGGTCTTTCACTTCCTTCATTCGGTTTATTCCTAGGTATTTTATTCATTTGGATGCAATTGTGAATGCAATTATTTTCCTGATTTCTCTTTCTGCTAGTTCACCATTAGTGTACAGGAAAGCAACAGATTTCTGTGTGTTAATTTTGTATCCTGCAATTTTGCTGAATTCAGATATTAGTTTTCCAGTAGTTTTGGAGTGGAGTCTTTACGGTTTTTTATGTACAATATCATGTCATCTGCAAATAGTGACAATTTGACTTCTTCTTTACCCATCTGGATGCCTTACATGTCTTTGTTTTGTCTGATTGCTGTGGCTAGGACATACAGTACTATGTTGAATAACAGTGGAGAGAGTGGGCATCCCTGTCTTGTTCCCGATCTTAGATGAAAAGCTTTCAGCTTCTTGCTGTTAAGTATGATGTTAGCTGTGGGTTTGTCATATATGGCCTTTATGATGTTGAGGTACTTGCCCTCTATACCCATTTTGTTGAGAGTTTTAATCAGGAATGGGTGCTGAATTTTGTCAAATGCTTTTTCAGCATCTATGGAGATGATCATGTGGTTTTTTTTCTTCTTTTTGTTGATGTGATGGATGATGTTCATGGATTTTCGAATGTTGTACCATCCTTGCATTCTTGGGATGAATCCCACTTGATCATGGTATATAATCCTCTTGATGTATTTTTGAATTCCGTTTGCTAATATTTTGTTGAGTATTTTTGCATCTACATTCATCAGGGTTATTGGTCTGTAATTTTCTTTTTTGGTGAGGTCTTTGCCCTGTTTTGGTATTAGAGTGATGCTGGCTTCATAGAATGAGTTTGGAAGTATTCCCTCCTCTACTATTTTTTGGAAAACTTTAAGGAGAATGGGTGTTATTTCTTCTCTATATGTCTGATAGAATTAAGAGGTGAATCCATCTGGTCCAGGGGTTTGGTTCTTGGGTAGTTTTTTGATTACTGATTCAATTTTGGTGCTGGTGATTGGTTTGTTTAGTTTTTCTGTTTCTTGCTTGGTCAGTCTTGGAAGGTTGTATTTTTCTAAGAAGTTGTCCATTTCTTCTGTGTTTTCCAGCTTGTTAGCATATAGATTCTCATAATATTCTCTTATAATTCTTTGTATTTCTGTGGGGTCCATCATTATTTTTCCTTTCTCATTTCTGATTTTGTTTATGTGTGTAGATTCTCTTTTTCTCTTAATGAGTCTGGCTAGGGGGTTATCTATTTTGTTTATTTTTTCAAAGAACCAGCTCTTGGTTTTATTGATTTTTTCTATTGTTTTATTCTTCTCAATTTTATTTATTTCTTCTCTGATCTTTATTATGTCCATCCTTCTGGTGACTTTGGGCCTCATTCTTCTTTCTCCAATTTCAGTAGTTGTGTCTTTAGACTATTCATTTGGGAATGTTCTTCCTTCTTTAAATAGGCCTGGATTGCAATATACTTTCCTCTTAGAACTGCCTTTGCTGTGTCCCACAGAAGTTGTTGCTTTGTGTTGTTGTTGTCATTAGTCCCCATATATTCTTTGATTTCTGTTTTGATTTGGTCATTAACCCATTGATTAATTAGGAGAATGTTGTTAAGTCTCCATGTATTTGTTAGCCTTTTTGTTTTCTTTCTAAAATTTATCTCTAGTTTTATACCTTTGTGATCTGAGATGTTAGTTGGTAGAATTTCAATATTTTTGAATTTACTGAGGTTGTTTTTGTGGCCTAGTATGTGGTCTATTCTGGAAAATGTTCCATGTGCACTTGAGAAGAATGTGTATCCTGTTGCTTTTGGGTGTAGTGTTCTGTAGATGTCTGTTACGTCCATCTGTTCTGGTGTGGTGTTCAGTGCCTCTGTGCCTTTACTTATTTTCTGTCTGGTTGATCTATCCTTTGGAGTGAGTGGTGTGTTGAAGTCACCTAAAATGAATGCATTGCTTTCTGTTTCCTCCTTTAATTCTGTTAGTATTTGTTTCACATATGCCGGTACTCCTGTGTTGGGTGCATATATATTTATAATGGTTATATCTTCTTGTTGGACTGACCCCTTTATCATTATGTAATGTCCTTCTTTATCTCTTGCTACTTTCTTCGTTTTGAAGTCTATTTTGTCTCATACAAGTACTGCAACACTTGCTTTTTTCTCCTTGTTGTTTGCAAGAAATATCTTTTTCTATCCCTTCACCTTTTGTCTGTGTATATCTTTGGGTTTGGGGTGAGTCTCCTGTAAGCAGCATATAGATGGGTCTTGCTTTTTTATCCATTCAGTAACTCTGTGTCTTTTGGTTGGTGCATTCAGTCCATTTACATTTAGGGTGATTATCAATAGATATGTACTTATTGCCATTGCTGGCTTTAGATTCATGGTTACCAAAGGTTCAAGGGTAGGTTCTCTACTATCTAGCAGTCTAACTTAATTTTCTTGTTAAGTTATTGTAAACACAGTCTGATGATTCTTTATTTCTCTCCCTTCTTATTCTTCTTCCTCCATTCTTTATATACTAGGTGTTTTATTCTTTGCCTTTAGTTAGTATTTGGATGATCTTCTTTCTTTGCTATGGTTTTATTTTCTCTGGTGACCTCTTTTTAGCCTTAGGAGTGCTTCCATCTAGAGCAGTCCCTTTAAGATATCCTGAAGCGGTGGTTTATGGGAGGCAAATTTCCTTAGTTTTTGCTTGTCTGGAAATTATTTAATCCCTCCCTCAAATTTAAATGATAATCGTGCTGGATACAGTATTTTTGGTTCAAGGCCCTTCTGTTTCATTACGTTAAATATGTCATGCCATTCTCTTCTGGCCTGTAAGGTTTCTGTTGAGAAGTCTAATGGTAGTCTGATGGGTTTTCCTTTGTAGGTTATATTTCTTCTCTCTCTACCTGCCTTTAGTACTCTGTCCTTATCTTTGATCTTTGCCATTTTAATTATTATGTGTCTTGGTGTTGTCTTCCTTGTGTCCCTTGTGTTGGGAGATCTGTGGGATTCCATGGGCTGAGAGACTATTTCCTTCCCCAGCTTGGTGAAGTTTTCAGCAATTATTTCTTCAAAGACACTTTCTGTCCCTTTTTCTTTCTCTTCTTCCTCTGGTATTCCTATAATGTGAATATTGTTCCGTTGGGATTCGTCACACAGTTCTCTTAAAATTCTTTTATTCCTAGAGATCCTTTTATCTCTCTCTGTCTCAGTTTCTCTGTATTCCTGTTCTCTGATTTCTATTCCATTAACAGTCTCTTGCTTCTCGTCCAGTGTGGTGCTAAGCCTGTCGATCGCTTGTCTTATCTCTGCATTATCTTTCCTCACTTCCTCCCTTAGCTCTTGCATATTTCTCTGTAGATCCATCAGTATGGTTATGACTTTTATTCTGAATTCTTTTTCAGGAAGATTGTGCATGTCCATCCCTTCAGGCTCCCTCTCTGGGGTAGTCCGTTCTGGGGTTTTCTGGGTAAGTTTTGTTTGTATCATATTTTCTGTCTTTTCATGGTGATAGAAGTGATCAGAAAAAGAAAAAAAGAAGTAAGGGAAAATAGAGAAAAAAAAAAAAAAAACACCTGCCAGGTGTAGTTTCTGTGAGGATGCTGTAGGTGGCGCTGCGGCTCCACTAATCCGTTGCCACACTGCTCCGCCAGGCCCTTTGTGATTCTGGCTGGGGAGGGAATGAATGGGAGGCCGCTGATCTGTGGGAAGTTTCTGTGCGACTGCTTTTCCAGCCACAGTCCAAGGGGACCAAAATTCCCCATGACTCCCAGCCTGCTTGGCTGAGTGTGCTGGGATGATCCTGCTTCTCTGTTGGGCCCCTGTCTCTTCAAGACCCCTAAAAAAGTGCACGCTTTTCTTCTGTCCCAGGAAACTGGCCTGTTGGACCTGCCGTCTTGTAATCTGCACCTCTGTCTCTCCAATCTCTGATACACGGCGCGAAGTGTGTCAGTGCTCCCGGCGCAGATCACCAGGACTGGTTGTTCGGCAGGCCTGTGCTTCCACTCCCTCCCCGCTCTGAATCCTCTCCACCCGCCGGTGCGCTGGGGTGGGGGAGTGCCCGTGTCCCGCCGGGTCGTGGCTCCATATCTTACCCTCCTCGCAGGGTGCTGAGTCCTCTCAGGTGTATCTGCAGGCTGGTGTCGTCCTGTATCTTCTGGTCTCTCTTTTAGGAATAGTTGTATTTGCTGTATTTTCATAAATATATTTGGTTTTGAGAGGAGATTTCCGCCACCCTGCTCACACCGCCATCTTCCCGGAAGTCTGACATTGATGTATTTATTTTAGAAAAGCCAACATTCCATTGCTGACTAAAAATTATAAGAACACATGCTTTCTAAGGATAAAACTCTACTTGAGAACCAAGGCTCTGCTTTGATTTTGTCCTTCCACAGACTTACTCTCCCATCTGTGTTTTCAGTTGGGTATTTTGGAATAAGGGTTTATGATTAGATTCTCATTCCATCAGACATGGTCTGTAACTAATCACTGTTCCGTGTGATGGATACATAAACTATTATTGGAGCACTGTTTAAAATGCTATAATTTCTTTTGTTGTCAGGTGATCATTTCCTTTGAAAATGAAAATGAAAACTTCTAGAAAAATTTCATTAGGCATAACTAATCTATGCATAGTGAATGAAATGATCTCATATTTGGCTAGGCTGAGGTTTCATTAAGTGGTCATCAGTCCATCTGGCCTGGGTGCTGGAGAGCCAGTGGCAGCATTCACAGAAGCTCCTTGGAGGCTGAGCTTGGAGGAGGCTAGTGAGTCTGGCTGTACACTTTTGCTTCCATGCTAGGCTTTGGAGGCCATCTTATTTGTCTGAAAAACAGGCAAGAGCATCAACTTGGAGAGATGGCTGGAGGCTTGGTGAGAAGTTCCCACTGACCAAAAGATACCATTCTTTTGGATAAACATCTTTGGATAAACATTTGTGGCCCCCCCACCCCCACTCCCAAGCTCACTTCTTTGGTATCACAGATAAAGACCTAATGTGTTTTGCATGATTTTCAAAACACCGACGCATTGCATAGGGTATGCATTGGTGCTTGCTTTGTTCCAACTGTGCAAGTAGCAGGGCAAGTGAGCTAATACCATGGGGAGGGTGAACACATGCCCTGTCAGAGAAATAATATCGAGAACAATGCCATAAAGCAAGTCTGGGCTTCATTCTGAGGACTGACTAGTGTGAGACAGATTCTGGATATTGGGAATCAGGGAGGTGAGAGAGAAGGAGAAAAGCAGAGGAAAACCTCAGAGAAATTGTCACCAATGGGGCTGGGATATCCAGGCCTCATTCTTACTGGCCCCTATGGAGGTCCATGAGGTTTGGGGGCAGTTGGCCTGGTTTAAAGGCATAGAAGTAGGCACTTCTGTAGCTGAGGAGGGAAGGAACTCTCTGAACACCAAGGCAATATTCATGAGTGGGTGTTTGATGGGAGAGATGGGAGTATCTAACCCAGGAAATCCTAATTAAGCTGGAAGGAATTGAGAATACTATAAGTACTCCGCAAGTGTTATTTGAATCAGAAAAGACATTGTTAGGGAAGGGATGTAGATACGAGAAGGTACTACTTTCTTGTGGAAAGTAGATCTTTGGGCATGGAAAGGACTACAATTTCCAAAATAGAGAGCACTCAGACTGAGGAAAAGAAGGAGTAAGGAAGCCTGAAAACACAAGGCAGGCCTTGAGGTCCTGTGAGAAGAGTGTCAGTGAGGATATCTGTACAAAACCTTAGGAGGAATGGGGCAGGAATTTCTACTGTTGGCCTGTGGATGTTCCTTGGCTGTTCCCTTTAACGTTCTGTGACCATTTCCTGACAGAAGTGTGGTCTTGGGGGAATAGCTGGACGGGGGACTTGAGGCAGGGAGCTTGACAGTGGCCTGCATTCCTCTGAAGGAGCTTCCTGGGACAGAGAGGGGGTCCAGTTCTGTGTAGCCTGGAAGGCAGGACCAGGACCAGTAAGGAGACACACTGATAGTCAGAGCTGTCCTGCAGTGGTTGATTGACTGTGCAGGTGGTTACCCAGAAAGAGCTAGCTCTCTTCTAATTGACAGGGTAGGGAGGGGAGGATGTCATCAGGCTAAGGGCTGGAATAATGACTATTATGGTCCTTCATATAAGCTGGCTGGCCCATGGCAGAGGCATCCTAGCTACTGGGGAAAGGGCAGGAGTTACCTGAAAGGCTAGACCACAGGAGCGAAGTTTCTGGGGGCTGGAATGAAAGAAGGGGCTGATAGAACACTGTCTCTTGAAAGGCTGGCTTGCAGAATCACAGAGCTTTCCCCATTCCAGGTGAGGGAAGAAGACAGAGATACTCAAGAGTCGAACAGACGTTGCAGGTCAGAGCAGAAAGGGAACTGGGCATAAATGGAAAGGGGGCAAAAGGCCAGGAGCAAAAGAGGTTAGAAATGGAGCAAGGCTTAAAATCGTCTCAGAAATATGGTTCAGGGTCTATGCCTGAAGGCCGTGCTTAACTCCCGAAGTGCCCCTTTTGTGCTGGTTCTGGTGCTTATGGCCAAGATGGGGGAAAACCCCTAAAGGAACCATGCAGGCTGGGACCCATGGTCCTTAGCAAACTGAAAAGCAGTGGAAGATCTCAGCGCAGCAAGAATGGTGGGGATATGGAGATGTCCTTTGGGAAACCCAGGTGGGAGAGGTAATGTGCCTTGTATACTTCATGCAAACAGTTCTCCTAACAGAATTCAATTCCTGGCATCTCTAACTCATGTCCCACTCTCTAAGAAGCTTCCCTGTAAGTGAGAGATTGTTTCCCTGGCAACTATAGAGCCTTGGAAATTCAGCAGTATACTTTTTGGTGTCATAAATATCTTGGTTATATCTAGTTTCTAAGTGTGTGTGAACAGTAAGAAGGGTATGGATAGTAAAGTTGGTTGAATTTAAGGGAATTCTCTTCTTGCCTTATCCTAGTCCCCCACTCCCAGTAATGCCTCTTTTCCTCCCTGGATGCTAGTACTTTGGAGCCATAGAGCTATTGAATCATGAAGCTGAGGGTTCTGGAAAAACAAGCTCTGTTTGATAATTAAGGTGGTATTTCTGTGCCAGACTGCTGTAGTACAATGATCATTGCTTTGACATTAGGTAGACAAGGGCCCAATCCTGGGTCTTCCACATCTAACCATGTGACTTTGGGTAACTCATTAGCCTTCCTGAGTTTCTCCTTTTCCATCTGAGGCTGGAGATGCCACACCAGTTTCACAAGCCATTCTAAGTAAGCTGGTCTATTGTCATCAGGACCCTCAGAAGTTAGTGAGAATTGCTCCCAGACTTAGACCAAGGTAAGTTCTCCTCCTTGGTACCCATTAGGTGCTGGCCCACTCTGGAAACTCTGAAGTAGAACCATATCCATTGATCCACCATCAGTGGAGTCTCTTAGGTGAGTAGAATTCTAGATAAAGTAGTCTAACATCCCTAAAGATGGAAAACTGAGGTCCAGAGGAGGAGAGTGATTCAAAGAGTAATCTTAGCTTCAAAATTTGTTAGATGTATGACTTCAGGCAAGTTATTCACACCCTGTATCTGTTTCCTCATCAGTACAATAGGGATAAAAATAGTACTTGTTTATGGAGATTAAACAAATTGTTTTTACTTGTATTCCTATACCCATATCCATATCATAGATAATATTTATAATCTCAGAACAGCACTTGGCACATTACAATCTCTCTATATAAGCATATGCCACTGTTACTGCCATTGGAATGATAATGAGAAATAATTAGATGATGGTCCTAGTTTACACATATTATCCTGGAATAATTTTTAATACTGTTCTCTTTGGCTCTTAAAAATGTCCCAGTTTGGGCAATAAATTAAATGGCCACTCTAGATATAATGGGGGTAAAAATCTACTGGTCAGTGAACCAAGAAATCTACTTCTGTCAGAAAATTTTTATAAGAATTTGAACTCTTTAACCTCTTTGCATCTTTATTTTTTCATCTTTCAAATGGATAGTTAACTTAAATCCAATTTAAAATCCATATCAACATCCAGAATTCAGATATCTCCAGAATTTGCACATATAGAGCACCACGAAAAACATCTAAAGGTATACAAAGATCAATAGGACATACAAGTGGATGTTTGTCCTCACCAGAAATTTTTGTTTTGGTGGGATTAAAAACATAGTGGATGGTGGGTAAGATTTATTAGAAATTCAAGAGGATGTCCTGTACTCAATAATTTCATGGTTTGGTGGAAGAGGCCATTAAAGACCAAGAGTCACCACCAGACAAAGTGTGCTGAGCGGTCAGTGAGTGGGCAAGGAAGAGGCGTGAGGTCATTCAGAGCTGTATGCTCAGATGCCTTTCTGGAGGAGGTGGATTTTGAGCACTGAAGAACTTATAAAACAACTCCCCTTTGTGGATTTATGAAATATTTACATAAATAAGTGTGTAATTACCAAAAAGCATTCTTAATATGTTAACAACTAGCTAGATTAAAACATCAGTAGGGCAGCTCTAATCCTGAATGACAGGGCAGAGAGCCAGCTAGGCCTGGTGCTGCAGGCTCCCTAAGTTATCCATAGGGGCTGCTTTGGGGTAGCAGGTAGCTCAGACAAAGCGGACTCCAAGGATCAGGAAAGAAAAGAAGGACAGAATTTAGAGAAGCCATTACTCTTCAAATCTCTCTGCTTTGTTTTGGAAGATTTTTCATGTTTTCCTGATAATTATGCCCAGAAATTTAATACTTTCACATTGTATTCATTCAGTATTTTATGTTCTTTATACTGTCCATTTTATGAAAGATAAAAGTGACTCTGAAAACATTAATATTACTCTAGTAATACAATTTATGTTAAAAATTAATATATAAATTATATTGGCATATGTTATAATGATAATATACATATTTTAATAAATATGACATAGTGGGGGAAGCAGGTTAAGAATAACTATTAGTTTTACAAACGAGGACACTGAAGTTCAAAAATTTAAAAGACCTGACTGCAGGCCCACAACAATAAATGGTTGGATTACACAAAGTGAATGTTCAGTTTTTCACTTTGGTCAAAGGGTGGTCCAGAGGGAAAAGCTTTACACAGGAAGACAGGAAATCTGAGAATTTCCAACATTACCACGTTCTAGTCCTGTATCTTTGGTCAAGACACAGGATTTCATCTGTAAAGTGATGATACATTTGCTTTGTTTACCTCACAGGAATGTTGTGAAGATCATGTTAGAAAATGGATGTGCGTTTCATAAGCTAGGAAGTATTATGCAAATACATGCAAATGTAGGCAATGCTAATAGCTAAATTATTCACAGAATCTTATTTCATTAATACCCCTACTGTTTTCTATAGCTCTTTTGGGATTCCACTGCCGGTTAGTGAAGGCTGGGGCAATTGGGTGAGCTTGCCTCTGTCATTTATTCTACTATGAAACATTTACTGTGTGTCAGCTGTTGCACCAGATGCAGAGAATGCAAAGGCTAGTAAAGTGTGACGCTTATTATGCCCTTTGGTACCTTACAGTCTGGTTGAGGGAGATAAAACTTAGTTTGAGATACATATATGATTCATCTTCTAATCCAAAAGTTTAAGTGACATTTTGCAAAGAATGATTAAGAGCTAAACACTATGCTTTTTCCTGGTAAAAATAGACATCTGTGTCTTCTTACTGATCTTAGGAGAAAAATCATTTACTATTTTATCATTAGTAATGATGACAGGTGTAGGTTTTGTGTAGATGTCTTTCATCAGATGAAGGAAGTTTCTTTCTATTCTTAGCTTTCTGAGAGATTTTCTTATGAATGGATGTTGAATTTTGTCAAAGCTTTTTATTTGCATCTATCACAATTGCCATATGTTTTTTCTCCTTTAGTCTATTAATTGTAATTACATTGATTTGTGAATGCTAAGTCAACATTTTATTCCTGGGATAAAAGCCATTTGGTCATTATTTATATCTTTTTTATATATTGGATTCAATTTGCTAATGTTTTGCTAAGGATTTTTGTGCCTATGTTCTTGAGTAATATTGAGATGGATTTTCCCTTTTTCTGATTGTTTTTGTCTTTCTTTTCTTTCTCTCTCTCTTTTTTTGTTTTCCAATCAGGGTAATAATCATAGAGTGAGCCGAGAAGTACTCTCTCCTCTTCTATTTTTAAAAAAAGATTCTGTATAGAATTGGCATTGTATTTTCCATAAATGTTTGACGATCTGCACCAATGAAATCTGGGACTGATCTTTTTTACTTTGGAGGGGTTTATAACTATAAATTAGTTTTTAAAATAGATATAGAGTATTCTTATTGTCTATTTCTTGTTGAATGAGCTTTCACAGTGTGTATTTTTCCTCATCCACACTGCCATTATCTCATATTATGTTATTATCACACTTCTGATCACTTTCACATCCCTGTAACTACCTTGGAATCCTGACTTCTGATTGCCCTTTCCAATTCATTCTTTATATTGCAGCCAGGGTGATATTTGCATAAGGCAAATATGATCAGTTCACTTTCTACTTCTTCCCTAGTTTAACTCATCCACTCGCAGCATCAATTATCACTTGCACAAAAATAATTTATAGATATAGATGTAGATATTGGTATGTAGATATAGATACAGGTCTATCCATCTGTCTCAGAACTCAGTACCTAACTGACATTTCTACTTAGCTTTCTCAATATCAGCTAAATCTCAACATGCTTCAGACTGAACTCATGTTTTCCCCAGGCCTGGTCCGGAGTCCCCATCTCTGTAAACAAAACCACTGTTCACCTAGTTATATAAGACAGAAAGCTCTCTCATCCATTTCCTGTTATTTTGATACCCAGGTTTTCAAATTTGCTCCTTTGCTTATCTACACTGCCATCATCAAAGACTAAGTTACCATCATATTTTTCCAGTCTCAAAACTGGTGTCCCCAAAGGCTTGCATGCTTCCCTTACTCCATTCTTCACACTGTAAGACAAATCTTTTCAGAAGCCAAATTACATTAGGCATCTATCATATCTCTTTCCTCACCCAGATTGAAAACCTCCCTAAGCTTCCTGCTACTCACACAATGAAGACTAAAGTCCTGATTACCGCATACAAGGCCCTTCAGAGTTCAGTTGGGGAAATGGCCACATGGCATGTTAATTCCAGTGTGTGCAATAGGTATTCGGGTGGCATGATGGGCTAGAAGGCATGGGTGGAGAAGTATTGTTACTATCATTGCTTCCCTGATTTGGGATATTGACAAGCAAAAATTAAGTTTAGGGTGTCTGTTGGGGAGAGAAATAACACAGGCAGACTCAAGGTTCTCACCAGTTTGACGATACTACAAGACGTGTTTTTTCTGACACAACTCTTTAGTAGAAAGAGTTGAGTCTAGAAAGGCAGTTTGAGGTCAGCTGTGGATATCATGCTAAGGAGTATAGGTTTTATTTTGTAAGGAATTACTGCACTGGAAGCAAGGTCATGCTTAATGTACTCTGTGGAATTATCTGGTTTTGGCCTACACTGGGATTTGTGCATTAAATCTATCTAAGCGGAAGCTAATTAATAAGCAGGTATTTAGTATTTGGGTTTACTTTGGAAATTTGATATTTAAATATAGGATTAAGTGGGAGGAAAAAGCACATTTCAGGCTGTGTGGTCAGCTGAGTTAATGCCCTTTAATCTTCCTACAGCTTGTCAGCTTCACCCCCTACCCCAAACTCCCAAGTTCTTTAGGGAGGACACAGGGGCAACATGCTCACCAAATGCATATACTTCATTTCAGGTGAGCCTCTTCCCTGGGTCTCCTCTACTTCCTGATGTCAGGAATAAACATCCAGAAAAAGACCTGAAATTACGCTTGCCAGATTTAGCACCAAGAACCAAACAAAAACAATCCATAAAATATATTGATGCACATGTATAACACATTTATACTAACATATATTCAGTGTTTATCTGAAACTCAAATTTAACTAGGCATCTGCTATTTTATCTGCCAACCCCATCTGAACACTTTCTTCATTGCTTTCCCTTTGGGGACCTAGATCAAGTCTTAAAGGAATCCAGGCCCTCCAAATCCCTTTCCTCACTTCTGGACTTCCTCTTGTTCCTAGTTGATTTGCAAAGTCTGAGCTGCTTTCCCATACCACTCAGCCCCAATCCCAAAGGGCTCCACCAAAAGGTCTCCAGGAAGCCCCTCCTCTGGGCCACCAGTGGGCCCACATTTACCTCCAAGAAGAATTATAGCTAAGAGATTCAGAACACTGGGACGAGCTCAACAGACCTGTACTTGCGGTGAGTCAGTCACCTCTTGTCCAGATGAACCTGGTCATGTGAGACAACATTTCACTTTGCATTTCTTTACCTGGACAATAGTGTCAGTCTAATACTTACTGCTAGTGTTCCTGAGAGGCTTGAATATAATAGTGTAGCTCTGGGGTGGAAAATATGTTCCCAGCCCGGGGCAAATAAGCCACAAACCACTGAAACTGAAATCAGTCGAAGGAAAAACTAGATGGGGAGAAGGCCTTTTATTGCTTACAAGAGTCCTGGCTCGGGTTGTCTACTCCCGCTTTCCCGCTTGCCCACATCTCCCCCAGTGCTGACTGGGAAGATCCCCCAAAACCTCTCCGGTCCCCGCCTGCACTCACCTCTTCCCCCCGCCACCCCTTGTAAGCACCTATTGATATGAAGATGGATTAAGGCCAGGCAAGAGATTCTGAAAATACTGCAGTTTTACCCACACTACCGCAGTACAGCATTGACGGTCGGTGCTGCTCGAGTCATGTGAGCCGCTGCTCCAGGTGTTCCTCTCACCTGTCTGCCTTGGGACAGCACCACACACATCATACAATCTTAATAATGCCTATTTGCTGAATGAGTCAGTGAATATATGCCTCTGGGGGCCGCATGGACCTCACTGAGGAAAATGGATGGGATTCAGATAGACTGTGGGTCCGACAGGCTAGAAAACTGTCAGACTCAAGGGGGTAGGCATGAGACCAGAGGCTGCACAGGTGTGAGGAGAAGTAAGACAAGAGAAGTGGCACCATACCCCTTAAGTACTGAGTGGCTAAGAGGGCCTGGATGGAAGAACTGATATGGAAGAAAGCTCTGGAACAAGGGGATGTAAATGGCCTAAGGGAAGCCAAGGAGATTGTGGCCTCTAAAAGAGCCCAAGAGGGTCTGCCATATTCTGTTAAGTCAGTACAAGCAATAGAGATAAAACTAGCCTGATCATGTGAAAATGTTTAAAGAGCCATGCTTGGTCCCATATCTTTCCCTGGGGGAAATCTCCTCTTCTTAGGTCAACCATATAATTTTTTATCTAAATAGGATGCCTGTGAGAGTGAAAGAGGCACTATTAATAGTTATATTGAGATATCAGACTTAGACTGGAACTTTCATGAGCTTCCTGGGAAGTATGGTCACCCTATCTCTGGCCAAGTCACTGCTTTTCACAGAGGGAAGAAGCTTGGCTGTTCTTTTCAAAAGGCTATCAAGACTTGAGTGTTAATTCCTCAGACTCTGCTACAGGGATTTCTAGAAGCAGGAAGGACCTGTGGTGAGCTGCTCAGGCCCTTGGCAAGGAGAGGCTACAGCCTGGCTGAGAATATAGGACTGTAATCAGTGTTTGCTGTTATCTTCTTCAATCATTTAGCAAGTATCTATAGATGGCTTATGTACTTCACCCATGCAAGAAATTATGAGAAGATAGCATTTACCAAAATTTTTAGTTCTAATTAATCAGTTTACTTATCTGTAAGCCAAAGGACTGAATTTATACTATTTATCTCTGTATCCTCATTGCCTGGTACAAGACCTGGTACGGAAACATATCAGAGGCTCATTACCTGTTTCTTAACTAAATGAGTAAATTAAGGTGTAAAAATTATGTGAAAAAAATAATAGTCTATAAGCTGCTTATTCATTCAACTAATACTTTTGGAGGCCTCTCTGTGCTACCCTCTTTCTAGTCAGTGATGATACTGCCCTCTTGGCTTTTATTAGGATTGAATGTATTTGGGATCTTAAGACTAATTCTGCTTCCATGTGGTAACCCCAGGTAAATGTAATGAAGAGGTGAGCCTGGGATGGACTAAAGCAGACTTTGGGCTGCTCCTGAGTTGGGCTTTATGAATGACGTAGGAGGAGAGAAAGCATCACTGGCAGGACATCCAAGATGAAGGGTAAAGATAGGATGTCCCAGAGCGTATGTAGGGCATGAAGGGCGGGCTCTGATGGTGCATGTTGGTAAGTTGGGAATTTGGATCAAAATTTGGCTGGGGCAAGATTTTTAGGGGAGAAAGAGTTTAGACTTGATATGTATTAGTTTAGTAGGGCTGTCATAGCAGGATACCACAAACTACGTGGCTTAAAAAAAATGTATCTGCTCACCTTTCTGAAGGCTGGAAGTCCAAGCTCAAGGTGTCAGCAGGTTTTATTCCATCTGAGGCTTCTCTTCTTCCCTTGCAGGTGGCCACTTTCCTGCTGTATCCTTACATGCGTTTCCCTTTGTGTGCCTGAAACCGCATGTTTAAATTTCCTCTTTTTGTAAGGACATCAGTCAAGTTGGATTAGGGCCCACCTTAATTGCGTCATGTTAACTTAATCACTTATTTAAAGGCCTCATCTCCAAATGTAGTCACATTCTGAGGTGCTGGGGGTTAGGGCTTCTGCCTATGGACTTTGAGAAAACACAGCTGAGCCCAAAACAACGTGGTAGGGCAAAGAGATCTATCAGAGATTCTTGAGCAGGGGGACGTGGTGACATCAGGAAAGTAGAACAAATGTGATTGTGGTGTTGGTGGGAGGAGAGGGTACTATGTCAAATTATATCCTCTGAGTTATTACAGATTTGACTGATGAATGTCAATGTGGACCATCACTAGCCACACAGCTATGAAAAAAGAAAAATGCATTCTTTGCCTTATTGCTAATCATCGCAAGCTCTGATCATGTAATTTAGTCACAGGTCAAAATGCTTTGGAAGATCAGTGATTTGTCCCTTACCCGGCCATAACTGATAATGAATATCCTCCCAAAAGTCTCAGCTAATGTTAAGTTGTTATGTCAAATTTCTGCAGGGGTACATCATGTTAGACAGGAACAAAAGGAAAGCACAAATTTGAGAATATACATGGCATAATTTGGTATCTTGGTGGGGGCATGGCCTGTACTCCTTCCATTCAGTTGTCTACCTTTGTCTAATGATGATGGTTAAGCTACACTCTGTCAGCCATTTTCAAAAGTGAAATTAATTGGGCAATTCTGCAAATGATTGACTTTGATTGGATTTATTGCTTTTTATTTTGACATGGAGACTTGCTTTTATTCTAATTGAATGAAAACCCATATTGCCTAGTGGTACAAATAAAATGATTATACACTCTGTTCATTAAAATAAATGTAGTTGTTGAAAACTTGTTTTAGGTACTGTGACTGGTGCTGAAGATGTTGAAGTGGTTAAGAAATATTACTTGTTTCAAGAAATTTCTAGTGTGGTTTGCCACCCAAATTCTGGAGTTATTATTCCCTTAGTTCCCAGGTTCATCCTAGTCTTTCCAAAGATCTTTGACAATGACCTTAATGCGGAATCCTCTTTCTCTTCTTTGTGTTTTAAAATCTATTTTATGCAGCAAAATATAAAAGGACATTCTCTCTATATAAAGGCCAATCATTAATTTTTAAAACTTTCAGAACAAAATTTGAGAATCACTCACCATCACTACCTATCATTTGTTTATTTAATGTAGGCTACCACTGTGTAATTATTTTGACAATTTAACTTTCTGTTGTTTATTTACAACCTGGTTTTAAATGAGCTTAACGTGAGTTTTCTCCCATTGTTTTAGATGCTATTCCTCGTGGACACTCCAAAAGTTCCAGTTTATGAAATTTGTTTTCCATTTCTATGGCACTGCTCCCACTATTTTTGATGTATCCACTGCTGAGGCCAATGTGTGTGTGAATGAAGACAGGCAACTGGTGTTTTGGTTAAACCAAACTTTGGAAATTTAGAAGGCAGATAGCATGCAGCCTGGTGCAGATGGATATGTGTTTTTGTGGATCATCCAAAAGGAATCAAGTCTACAGACAATTTGGAAGAGAAGAAGAATCAGTACATTTATTAATTAACACTTCCACTCAAGCCAGTTGTGCTCACGTGATTTGTTTGAACTTTAATCTTTTGTCTTCCTGGTGGTCATTAGTGTCCCAAGTAAGGGCATAGATGAGTATGTACATGTTCCTCATCAAGGAGTTGGGAATGACTAATGTTTTCATGCACCCGATCAAGGCATGAAATCTTAAGATACAAACAATTACCATTCACAGTAGTATTGCAAAAGCACCTCATAAATATGTGTGTTAATTATTTCCTTTTGATGTTGGTCATCGTCCTTAACAAGGCTATAGTTACTAAATGTAAATATTACCAGTTCTCCTGGAGCCTTCACAGCACCATTGGCAGAATCAAAGTGAGCTGCGGGATTCTGTTTCCTTCTGGTAAGACTCATGGCTTCTCCCCATCTCGGCACTTTCGAGCTCCTTACTGTCAATATCACTCTTAATATTACTCACTGTGGGCTAGCTGCTCTAATATAAACCCCTAAATCTCAGTGTTCTAACAGAATAGGTGTTTACTTCTCTCCTACATTACTGTTCAATACTGGTAGTTTCCTAAGTAGTGATTCTGGGATTCAGACTGCTGTCATCTTGTGGTTTTGTTCTCCAACAGGAACTTGAGATCCTCTATTGGATCCTCTGTGCCCACCCAGTGGGTGGGGGGAGAAAAGCTGTGTAAAGACTGCAGGAAGTTCATCCGGGTTCCTGCAAGGAGTAATACTAGTGTCCTATTGATTCTGTAACAAACAGTCCCAAACTTAGTGACTTAAAACAAGACAAGGTTCTTATTTTATAATTCTGGAAGCCAGAAGTCCTAAAATGGAGTTGTCAGAAGGAGAAAAACGCCAAGCTATGCTGTCTGAATTCACTTTAAATTTATGAAACCTACCTTCAAGTGGATTTTTAGTGCCATGCCCAATAATTCTACTGCATTTAGTATATAGCAGAGTTACTTGGAGGGTTTAAAAAAAACACACATTGCTAAGTTTCTAATTCAGTGAGTCTGTGTGGAGCTGGAGACTTTGAGTTTCTAACAAGTTTCTAGATGATGTTGATGCTGCTGGTCTAATGACCGCACTTCAAGAGTCACCACCATAGCCTACTCATTTTTGCAATTTAAAATTATTTCATATCTCCTCTAGCTTCATATTTCCAACACTTCTATCATCCCCAGTTTCAACTGGTGATGACCTTGAATCTTGTATCAGCGCTTCTCAAACTGTGAGCAGGAATGGACCATTTTGGTTTTTTTTAAAATTTGTAGTCTGTAGCGCTTTTTTTAGTTTCTAAACTAAAAGAATTTTCGAACTGTTACTTTTGTAAAATATAGTAAGTATTGACTCTGGTGTCCAATAAAGGGAAAAGAAGAAAACTAAGACAAAAATTGAGCCTAAAAATGTTAATATTAGGTTCAGTAGACATAAAAGCACTCTGACAAATTGCCATACTACTTCTTAAAACACATACTCTCAATTCTAGAAACTTGTTAGAAACTCAAAATCTCCAGCTCCACACGGACTCACTGAATTAGAAACTTAGTAATGTGTGTTTTATGAAACCCTCTGCATTTCACTGGGAGCCAGAATCCAGTGGGGGGTGGACCAGTACCTGCCTGCAGGCCGCAGTTCAGCAGCACGGTTGTATATCCCTGAAAATAGAACAGCCGGGGGAGACCTCTCTCATGCCTTGGGACCACATATCTACTCAGTCACCCTTCCCAAATAGTTCCCATTATTACGTATAAACTACCAACACTCTTATAAAAGTTTAAACCCTTTTGTCTTCTCAGTGAAACTGTTATAGCAGTTCTTCCCTCCTCCTCTAAAATTCCACTTGTTTTTTATACTCACTATTCCCATCAGCAAAGCAACAATGCAAAAACAATGGTACTCTTTCCCCCTTTAAGAAAAAAAAAACTCGTCTGGACCTCCTGTTTCTCTCTAGTTAGTTCTCTGACAACAAAACATTTCAAGAGCTCATTGACATAAAAAACCTATGTTGTCAGAGGACTTACAGATCCTTCAACCTAACTGAAACGCTGGTTCAGATTTAAACTTGACCTTAGGTGCTAGAGCTCACCTGCTGTGGGCAGATGGGTGCCGAGGGGTGAGTCAGTGTGTCCTCAGGAATGTTTTTTACAACTCCCCACCCAGTACTGTCACCTTCCCACCACCGCTGAAGCACAGCTGAGGGGTTTAACTCAGTCATTGTGACGGCCTTCACCATGTCGTTAATGGAGACACAAGCTGAGCAGGGCCCAGCATTAGACTTGATGTCATCTAACCACTCACCACCCGAAGGACCTGATTAATTGCTATTTCCCCAAAGCTTTCTTTGCAATTTCTGCCCTAATCTGAGATGATTTTAATTAGTGTTTCAAGTATGGTTTAATAAGACAATGTCAAACATTTAATAAAAAATCAAGTCTACTGCAGTTATTGTTTTCCTCCTCCTGCTTCCGTAATTCCCACATTAAACATAACCATTTGTCTGGCATGATTTGTCTTTGCATGGTCTTGATCCTCCTTGCCCCCAAAACTGTTATCTTCACACATGGAGATTTTTCTTCTTTTAAATATAATTTGGGCTAAGGTGGTAGTTATCTTTGTTTTGTGAAAGCTACAGAATTGCCATCTCCTTGTTTGACTTTTTACCTCCATTCTTATTGTATTTCCTCCATTTTCCCAGGGCATTGTATTTTCTTTGAAGTGCTCTAATATAATTTATTTGACCTTCTTCACCTTATCTATTTGTTTGACAAAGGAATCATCTCTCTGTCCCCACCCCGCACGCCCTAACCAAGAGTATTTCCTTTGCTCTCCCTATAGAGCCTACCTTGACCTGATACTGGGAGCATAGGGGTGTGTGATTTCCACATACCATGCCCACCAATTTTGATTTTTGTGCATATGGGAGTAGAGGAGGTTATAAAAAGAAATTTAGAAGCTGGAAGTCACTTTAATAATCTTATTTTCTTTCCTGAAGATTTGTCAGCAGATGTACAATAGGGGCCTGGTGTTACTGTTCTCCCTGACCAAGAGTAAGGGGAGCAAAGCATGCCAGGCAAGTTGGTCAAGGAGGAATTTGGCCTTTCTGAGTATGCCTTGAACCTATAGCCACAGGAATAAGTCTGAGATAACAGGGTAAGAGCTGTTCATCAGCTTGTCTGGAATGTTGAGGCAAGCAAGTCGTCTTGATTTGGCTGAGACTTACCCAGTTTTAACTCTGAAAGTCCTACATCTTGGGAAACCCTTCAGTCCCAGCTAACCCTTGATAGTTGGTCACCCTATATGGCACAGAGCATCCCTGTGGGATATGGATGACCGGTGGCCTCTCCTGGCAGTGTGGTTTCAAGGATGTGTTTCTTCTTTGTCTAACTCTAACAACAATTCTCCTCAATTTGTGTGTGTGTATATGCAGAGGGTGGGTGGGTGTGGGATAATAGGAGAGCATCAGAGGTTAAGAAGCAAGGAGAGATGAAAAAATCCTTACAATATGAATAGCACAGGGATATGGGAACTTCTCTGTTTCTAGCATCATTACAGTAGGGTCCTCTGGTCATTGCAAATCTCACATCAGGTACTTAATATGCAATATCTCTACTGGAAACCTCACTTATCACTTCTCAATGCTTATATGTAAAATCGCAAGATTCCTCTGGCCTGGGCCAAACAGGAATGGATGAAAAGTCCTTCTCTCCCCATGTTCTTCCAATTCAGGAAAGTAGTAGGGAGGGAACTTCTACATCTTTCTCCACCATTTAGTAGCTTCTTGTCCAAGGGTAGAGAAATGGCTACTCTGTTGTCTAGAAGCTAACATTTATTAGGCCATATTTCAAATTGCAGAGTTACTTTTGGCCTTCAGAGTTGTCAGTTGTCTCCATTCTATTTCTCTCTTTCACTGCCTTACTTATGAATCTTTAAGAGGACCAGGACCTACCTTCAGTGTCTCTTTGCCATGTGGTAAGCTTCTCTGCTTGTAGGTGGGCAAGCAAATGGACAAGGAATCTATTCTGTGAAACTCTTCTCTGTGGAAGATCCTAAACTCTTTAGGGAGTGGTATGGTGATTTTAGCCTTAAGTTCAAGTTATATCTTCTAGTCCATTTTCTATCAGAGAGAAACATGCAGACATTATTGGAGGTTGGAAGCTACTAATAGAGTTAATACCAGTGAAGGAGCCGCATCAAGAGACAAGTACCCCTAGCTAGGAGAAAAAGATCCTTGGAAGAGGTTTTCTCTTGCTATATTTTATTATTTATTCAACCTGGAGGCAACCTGGTTTACCATTAATCTCTTTTACCATCTCTATAGTTTTGCCTTTTTTCCAGAATGTCATGTGATTGCAACAATACGTTATGTGACCTTGTCAAAATGGCTTCTTTCCTATAGAAATACACATTCAAAATTATTCTATGCCTTTTCATGGCTACATAGCTCCTTTATTTTTATCATTGAATAATATTCTGTTGTGTGGATTTACTCCAGTTTATCTATAGATTCACCTATTGAAGGACTTCTTGTTTGCCTCCAGTTTTTGGTTTTTGTGAATAAAGTAAATATAAATAATTGTGTGCAGGTTTTTGTGTGGAATTAGGTTTTAAAATCAGTTGGATAAATACATAGGAGCCTGATTACTTGATAATATGGTAAGATTTAGCTTTATAAGAATCTGCAAGATTGTCTTCCAAAATAAGTGTTTCATTTTGCATTCCTACCGGTAGTAAGTGAGAATTCTGTTGCTTTGCATCCTGACCAGTAGCAGTTGGTATTGTCAGTTATTTGGATTCTGGTGTGTCATAGGATTTTTTTATTAAAGAAAAATACATGTACAATTGTCCAATGAGCTTTTGCTCTGCATGTTTTCAGAATATAGACTAGAAGGCAGAATACCATATGTGCAGCCATGGATACACCCTAGACTTGAGAAGCCACTTTTAGAATTGTGCAGTCCCTCCAAATAAACTAGAAATATCCGGCTCCTTTCCCCTTACTTGATCCAGACCAGAGTTTAAAAAATCAAATGTGTGTTGGAACCAAGAGGTTATATTCTTTAATGAAGTGGGCCCCATCAAAGAAAATAATAGCAGGTACTGTGATAAACTAGGAGAGGCATGCCTTGTTCAAATTTGGTATGACTGCTGTGTTCCAACTGCTTGTTACCACAGAAATCAGACATAGTATGACCAAATTTTCTAACTTTTCATGAGACTTGGGAATCTGGATTTTATGAAATCTCCTGATTTTTAAATACAGGCATCTAATTAGATCTTAAAATATTCTTCAGGGCAAACAAACACAAAGGCTCAAGCCTCTAGGCTGTCACTTCTAGTTGAGACCTTTATAAATAAGAAAATAGCTTACTCCAGAAGGCATTTTAAAAAGGTTTTTAACCTGGGAAGTTTTATGGTATGAAATACATTCTGAAAAAAACCACTGCTGAAGATGTGTTGCAGAGATGCAGTGGATAGTGGTTAGAAAACATTTTATTGGTACGGGCAAAAGATTATGCCACTTGAACTAGAGTTTGGCAGTAAAGATGAATGGAATTGGACAATTTGTGGAAAATTTGAGAAGTAACTTTACTTGGTGCCATCATTGGATAAGGGTGGGTTGGAGTAAAGGGTAAGAATGGATCAAAACTCATTCTACACGTTTCTACAATGAATGAGGATAGATATGGTATTTACTGAGATAGAGAAAACTGGAAGAGGAGTAAGAGAAATTTTATGAAGGAGGAAAAAAGAATAAGGTATGCGTTATTATTATCTCTGTTTTACAAGTAAGGAAACTGAGATCTTGAGATGTTAAGTAACCTGCCCCAAAACCATGGAGAAAATATATTGCAGAGCTAGAAATCAGCCCCAGGACTTCTGATTCCTAATTCAAGATTACTCACACTGCCTCATAATCCCCAATGTGTTTTCATTGTTTTTTGCCTAAGGGGAACGTCAGAAGGAAGAGGTGAATGATTTCCTTTAGGTACAGGACTTGGTGGAAAGGGTGGTGCTCCGCTGACCTATGATGTCCTCTAACCTGAAAAAAATGAAGAAGCACAAGCACTTACCCACAGCCGAGTTTATGGAAGAAAATTGTATTGATTGAGAGAAGAATTGTAGGTTTGTAAACTTACCCTTATGCTGCAAAGAAGGAAAGGAAAGAGGGTGAAGAAGGTGGTAAGAACACAGTGACATGGAGTATTAAACTACTAATGCAAGCAATGCAAGTCATATTTTGATTTATCTGTTCTAATTAATGTCTAAGAAGTTTGAAAGATTAACATTGGGCTTCCTCTGCATTGTCTGGTTTCCGCGGTTTTAATCAGAGAATTGCTCCCATGAAGGATATGGAGACTGATAGAAACAATGACATGTTATTTAAGAGAGAAATTTACAAAGCAGCTGAGTAGAAGAGGAGGAAATGAGTAAAAACAGAGCGCTAATCTGAGAAATGGCTTCTTCTCTTCTAGGACCTTATAACCCACTTGCTTCTTTAAAGTGAGTGCCGTCTCTCTGCCACTACGGTAGGTGGCAAGCCTAGACAACCAGGGAAGCTGGTGGGTATGAGTTGATTTGAGCCTTTATTAAAAATATTTGCTCTATAATGAAGAAGAGTGTTTCAGTGGGCAGAGATGGAGGGAGACAATACTCTTTGTTCAGAAAAACACCATGAGGCCCTAAAACCATGGAATGGTTGATGTCCAGAAATCAGGAGAGACAGGTACATCATATTGATGAGGTAATGAAGAGAAATGTGTGACTGTAATCCAGCAAACGTCAGGGGGAGAAGGCATTTAAGGGGAGGAATGTCTAATATTTGATTTTAAGTTGTTATTTATCATGACCGTATAAACCAACCTCCCTCTGTACCAGTTCCTCAATGTTCAGTAAAATCTGCTATATCACTGTATTTATTTCCTGAGTCTTCTGTGAAAAAGTATCACAAAATTGCTGGCTTAAACAACAGGAATCTCTTGTCTCACAGTTCTGGAAGCTTGAAGTCTGAAATCAAGGTGTGAGCAGGGTTGATGTCTTCGAAATGTCGTGAAGTAAAATCTGTTCCATGCTCCCCACCTAGCCTCTGGTGACCTCAGACATACTTCGGCTTGTAGGTGGTGGTCTTCCTTTGTCTTCACATCATTTTCCTTCTATGTGTCTCTGTCCGTGTGCCCAAACCTCTCATTTTTATAAGAACAGAGTCATATTGGATCAGGGCCCACCCTAATGACCTTAAGTGAACTTAATAATCTGCAAAGACTTTGTTTTTTATTTTTTATTTTTAAATTTTTTTCTTGTCTTAATACTTTTTTTATTACAATATCCAAAAATGCAAAGACTTTATTTTAAATAAGGTTGTATTCACAGGGTACTGAGGGTTATGATTCCAACATCTTTTGGAATGGGAACACAATTCAGCCCATAACAATGACAAAAGTTTGTTTTGGATCTTCTGTTTTCATGTCTATCTATTAATCATCTATCTAACCTATCTATCATCTATCTATCTATTAATTATTGGAGTAAGGTGAAGAGATTGTGGTATAAAGGAAAGGTCATGTATTCTACACCACAGTCAATGCATGGATGATATAATAAAAGAAAAGGACAAGAAATAAATTCAACCAATATTGTGGAAACCATAGCTCAGATCAAGAGATGACTCATAAGCCCTCCACTCTATCCCCAAGTTTATTACTAGAAAGAATAAAACTGGGTTTGAGCCTATTTCATAAGATAGGGCATATCAAATAACATTTGGGTTACAATTTTTGTTAATGTGAGCTTTTACTTTGTTACAATACCCAACTCGGTTTTACACAAAATTGATAAGAACAGAGCCAGGACAACTCTTATTTGGCAGTTCTTACAATGACTTCCAAAGAGTTTCGTGGGACATGGGGAGGAAAATTGAACAATCTGGACTATTGTTGTCCTTGGATACCAAAGTGAGAGGGAATTCATGAAACAACTCTGAGATTATGCTTAGAGTCTCAGTGTCTCCCTCTCACTGTCTCTCACTCCATATTTTAGACAGAATGTCAGTTGTATGCAGTACTTTGCAAATATTTTGGCTTAAGAAATCTCCTAACAAAGTAAGCCTAAAATAATCTTAGAAATGAGAATTTCCGTACCCGTACTTTCTTTCTACTTAGCGTCTTCTAGCAGTGCTTAGGAGGTCTATGGAGAATGTGCTAGCCATAGATCAAACCAATGAGCAAGAATATTCAGATAGCTGGGCTTACCCTGAGAGGCACCTCATTAGTAAACATAATTTGGGAGAGGACATATGCAAAGCGAAAGAAAGAATATCCTCAGGCACTGGAGTGAGGGATTGTGAACTGTGAATAAACACTGTAATATGGAGATGCTGCAGTGCTGAAAGATCAGGTAGGGAAGGAAAGATCAAGAAATCTATGAGGCTCCACCTTACACATAATCCACCTGCAACCTTGAAATGTCAGATATTTCTCTCAATTACTACCAACATTGCTTAAAGTCGGTAATTTGGATAGAATCTCTGTAGAGTCTAAGGAAGAAATTTTCTCAGTAGTATGGACAGAACTATTGGCATTTTAACCTTTTTTTAAAAAAAAACAAGAACCCTCTAATTGAAGAACTCTGAATATGTTTTAAAATTGTATATATATGATAATTATGCTGCAAGAATTAAAAATGTTGGGTAGAGCTGAGAAATTTCTCCAATTCCTTGATTAGTAAGGTTAATTTTAGACAAGGGGAAGAATGAAGTGGTGTTGTCTACTTTCAGGGAATAGCCTGGAACAAACCATCAACACTGGAAGCTCCAGCTCAGATTGGGGAAGAAGATGATATGGTATAATTTAGCTACCTGAGATTGAGCTCCTGAGAGTCAAGGTCCTGGACAGTAGAGAGAGTGGTATGCCTTGCACCTCTACTTTTCAGAGGAGGTAGTCCTCAGAACATGACTGGTGACCACATTCACAATTTTTTATTTTACTTAAGCCTGTGGAGTGTAGGCTGGTAATGGCTCAGGGCGTTGATTCGCAGGTGGTGTGGACGAACCCAGCTATGGAAAGAAGTATTTCTCAGATCTAAGTGAGGAGTATATATGGAGCAGAATCCTGGGACTCTGATGGGAGGAAATATCCTTTGCTTATTATGGGAACGATGATAGATATTTCTTAGGAAACTTTGCTTCTGACCAGAGAATATGGCTTAAATCACATGGAAGCTGAGGCTTGGGGAGGATAAGAATATGCAAGCAAGATGGAGAGCTGAGCCATCCATTTCCCTGGCAGTGGTTAAACTCAATTGCTAGAGCTTCCTATGCCTTTGTTTGGAGGTAAAGACTCTAGGAGTATGAAGTGGATAGGCTTCCCTCCATGGTAATATTTCTTCTTATGTGAGGAGGTCAAAATTCCAGGAATGGGTCCTGACTCCAAGGGTGAAGAGGAATGTTGGAAGATAAAATCTGAGATCCAACCCACTGTCCTATACAAATTAAAGATTTAGAAACTTTCCTTGGGTTGGAAAAGACTCAATTGTAAATTACCACCCTAGAGTAGAAGGTAGGAAGAAATGTTTCTGGCAGCCAGTAAGGAAACAAGAGTGGAAGTTTCCAGTTAGTCAAAGGAGGAAGGTGAGAAAATCAACATCTGAATAGGTGGCAAAATTCTGCATACTTCCCCACACTATTTCATGTAGAAATATTTAAGAAGTGGATTGATCCAGAGAAATCTGTACATTCTCAGAGGAAACCCAAACTCCTTGGAGATAATTGAAAGATGTGGGGTGCCAGTTCCATGGAGGATGGAGTTTGAGCCAGTTTCACCGGAAGTGAGAAAGATAGGATATGTCAGTTGATATCTGGGTTATGTAAGTGTCATCTGTCCACTTGACTGTCATATTTTAGCTTGTAACTAGCTTGAAGAGAGGCCAGGCAGGAAAGCAGGGGAGCAGGGAGTAGGACCCAGGACACTACAATGTATCACCATTAGGATCTTAAGAATTCAGTGTGGGAAAGAAGGTACCTTTATCTTTCTCCTGGAGAAGGGATGTGCTCCTGTGGGAAAAACTCAGGTGTTATATGGTCAGACAGACTTGGGGTTGAACATTATCCCTTCCAGGCCAGTTATGTGACCTAATCTAGTATCTGAGTCTTATTTCCCTCATTTGTACTCAAAAGATTTTTGTCAAGAAGATTAGTAAGAATATATGTAAAGCTCATGGACGGTACTCAGTTGCTGCTTATTGTTGTCATCTCATTGTGTTGAACAGGGTGCCCTGCGCATAGTAAGAACTCAGTATGATTTTGCAGTAATGCCATATTGTAACCTTAAGCAAGACACATTTACTCTTGAGTATTTACTTGCTTGTCCCTGAAGTTTAATCCAAGCATCACTATACGTAGGTGTCCTACCCTTTCCTCCTGTCTCCTCTTAGGGCACTGTGGTGTAGTGGTCGAGAGTACAGGCTCTGGTGTTAGCCTGCCTGGATTTGATTGCTGGATCTGCCACTTAAAACCTGTACGGCTAGAGCAGGTATTTAAGCTTCTCTTTGTCCCATTTTCCATGTGTGTAAAATGGAGATTCCAATCATCCTGAATTCCCTCAAAGAACCAAATGAATATATATGTAAAGCACTTAGAAGAGTAGTAAGTAAATGCTCAATAAATGTTAGTTATTATTGCTACAGGTTTTCTTCATACACTATTCAGCCAAAAACCACAATTCCTCTGAGATCAAAGCAGAGGAACGCTAGAGAGGAGAGGAACTTGTGCATCCACCCACTGCTACTAGACTGATCTGAAACTGCCCCCACAGCACACTGGTTATGAAAACTGCTCAGGGTCTTAACGGTGGCCAAATCATATCGGCTCATGGCGACCACCATGCTCCTGTTACTGTTTGTGTACTAAGAATTTCCCATAGGCAATGGCCATGCTTAAGCGTCTCATCATTCCTCAGCATGAAATACAGGATTGTGTTCACAGAATGATTATTCACCCATGAATTCATTCATTCATCAAATGTTTATTGAGCACTGAGCTTGCCAGGCAGAGAATACGTATGGATGAGCTTGAGAAGCCATATTAGAGGAGGGTAGGACCCAGGTGGGAGGGGACATAGTCTCACTGATGCCCTTGTTTATCCAATGACAGTGAGTGGAATTGAGCTAACTATAGGAAATGCAGTACCCTAGACAAACCACACACAGATTCATAAGAAATTCTGGGCAGCTGAGTTCCCACCTGGCTGGGGGTCAGGGTGGGTCATTGATAATGTTTTCTGAGGTTTGCCTGCTTCTCACACAGACCACTTTGTCTTCTGTTTTATTAAAGATAGGACATATGCCAAGAGGGGAAGTGAGGTTTAAGTACAGCTCAGAATAGAAAGTGAGATCTATACTTGGCCTAAGGCCACGCTTGCTGCTCTTCCTTTGGGCACCTCTCGCTGCCTGGGCTTCCTGCTCGCCAGGGTGGCCTCAAGGTTACAGCTCTCAGGCTTAACCCTTGTTTGCTCTCTGAATGTGCAATGAAAGAACTGAGGGCATGCTCTCTTTCTATCTGACCATCTCACACTTGGTGTCCTGTAAGTTAATGTTTTTGATGTCCTCCTCTTTTTTTAAAAAAATCCCGAAATGTTAATTTTCTAAAGAAAAAAACAAACAAACCTGTAATTCCATACCGGTATAGAGATTTTGCTGACTTTGTGATGAATGAGAAACCCTCATGATCACTATTTTATTTATCCCTCTAACAACATGATACGATGCTAGGGAATTTGCACCCATTTCCATGGAGCACTGATGTATTCAAGCATTGTGCTGTGAAGGAATATTCTTTTACCATTTCAAATAGTGTTACACTCAGAGGTATCATTTCATGCTTTCTACCTCGATTTTCTTATTGCTACTTCAAGTGCTTGTTAGAATTTTGTTGGAAGGAAGGGAGACAAACACACTCCTTTCCTGGAGCCATTGATTGGACAAGTCCAGTAAGAATGGAGCGCCCTGAAAAGGACTAGTCAGTTTTAGAAAATGTCCTGGCTACCTACCTACTTCTCTTTCAAACTCCTTCTTTATCGTTACAGTACAAATGGTGGAGCTCTTCTTGCTTCTCCTGACTAAGGATAATCTATCCTCCTGCATTTCTCATCTTATTCCCACTCAGCTCATTATTTCCTGACAATGATTTTTCTGTATATATGAGAGAGAGCAGAAATATCAATTATCTCCTCTCTCCCTCCTCTATAGCCACTAACATCCTCTCCATGGGCCCATTATCTGCATTTTAACTTACACAGATCTCTTCCAACTAAACATTTCTCCACTTGAATACTACTGCCCCTCCAGCTACCACTATATCTCCTTCTGTCCCATTACAGCGAACCCTTTGATAGGCGCTATATCTACTTCCTCAGCTACTCCTCCCTTACTTAGCTCTCTGAGGTCCGAATTTGATGCCCTGTATTCTCACTCACATGATTTTTCTGAGGTCACTTTAGACCCCTGTGTTGGGGGATCCAGACTTTCTAGTCTTCATATTATTTGATCTCTCTGCAGCATCTTACAATGGACGAGGCCTCTCCTTGTCACATCTCTGCCTATCATTTGTCTTCACATCCTCACATAGTACTTTATAAATGCTTATTGAATAAGTAGATAGTTATTGAATGCCAACTATGTGCCAGGTGGTATTCTTAGAACCTTGCGTTTTTGGCGTAGTTCTGTACCACGGTCTTTAATAACAAGGAGAATGTGTATGGGGGAATGTACACAAGTTCAAAAAGAAATATTAGCTGGATAATATAATAAAGCCAAAATTTCTGTGGTTGTTTTGTTTATAGAAGTTGAATATTTATATATTGGCAGTTGGAAACTTCCATGGCCCTTGTTGTAAGAACAATATAGCATTTACAAAACCCAATGGAAAGTTTCTGATGTCACATCTTTCACACATTTCTCTAGGTTCTTAGTTTGAATATTCATTAGACCAGCAAACAACTTGAAAATTTGGGGCATCACCATTTCCCATTATTTTGGAGAATATAGGAGATTTAGGGAAATTACCTATTTGTAAAGAACCAGGCAGTTGTAAACTCCTTGTATTGCAAATTCAAAGAGTGGTTCATAAAACCTGCCCTACACAGAATTGAAGAATATTAAATAATAGATATTAGATAGTCTCCAGTCCATCCTTCTCAGCTTGGAAATAAAAAAACTGAAGCATAGATTTATGGAGTTACTTGCCCACAGCCAAGAAAATGAGTGGCAGTGGCCACTTTGAAAGATATATTGGGATTCCACGATTCTAGCACAATAAGTATATAAGCTATTGAGTACATGTATGTGGTATGATAGGTACTATGTTAGGTGCTTAGGGTACAAAGATGTAAAAAAAATGATTTAGGCATTAGAATAGACCCTCCCACCTATAATACCTCATTTAATCAATGCCACATTTATTTTTTGAACACATATCATAGGCCAGACATTAGGTTAAGATCTGGGTGTTCAGTGGTGAACAAGCCAGAAATGATTTCTACCCACAGGGACTTAACATGCGGTGCGTGAGAGATGTTAAATAAACAAACACTCCAATAAATAGATAATACCAACTAATAATAAATGCTAAGAAAGGAAGGACCATAAAACGTTGCAAGGGAGAGGATATCAGAATTGGGGGCATGTGATTTACTTCGGGTATGCCCTGAGGAAGGGACACCAGAGATGAGGCCTGGGTGGTGGGGAGGAGCTGGTCAAGCGTCCGTGAGAAGAGTGTGGGAGGCGGTGCCAGCACCCATGGTGGCCCTGAAACAGAAGGGAACATGGACAGGTGAGGTGGGACAGGTGGGCAGGGTCCAGATGATAGAAGTAATGATGAGGAATTTGGGTTTTGTTCAAAGTGTGATCCATTTTTATAAAAACAACCTTTTTATTTTGAAACATTTGGGGTTTGAGAATTATTGAGAGGATATTACAGAGTTCCCCTCTACCACATCCAATTTCCCTCTTATTAATGTCTTACATTAGTGTAGTACATTGTTACAATCAGGAATCAATACAGATACTTTGTTATTAACTCAAGTCCTTACTTTATTCGGATTTCCTTCACTTTCCTTTAATGTTCTTTTTTCTGTTTTATTATCCCATCAGAACAACCATTAGAATTAGTCATCATGTCTCCTTAGGCTGCTCTTGTTCGTGACAGGTTCTGAGGCCTGTGTCTGATTTATTATCTCCATCGGAAGTATCTAGCACAAATACTAGGACACAGTAGGTCCGCAGTCAGTAATATATTTCTCTCTCTCTTTCCGCGTCTATCTCTCCATCTCCACTTCCATCTCCCTCTCTTTCCCCATTCCCTTCTATTTCTATCTCTGTCTCCACCCTGCAGACTACATGTAGGTACCAATATGGAGGGTTGAAGTTTTCCTGCACATTCATTCTCCTTTAAAACGGGCTGCTGATGATTGTGGACCCAGATCCATAGCAACTGCTCTGTCGCGCCTATTTCACTGGCTGCCAAGGCTGCCTTTGGGATGTCTGCTTTGGAAACTCCCATTTATGTAGACAGATACATAAATAATAGATAGTTTTTGAATTTTAGAAGAGCTGTATTTAGTTTCTGCCTCAGTGCCAGGAGTATTGCAAGTCCCACGACAAACCTATCATTCTAATCGCCCTTCCTTCTTGTTTGGTTCACAGTCCTGTTCCTTCCTGTCTGCCACGTCCTGCTCCCTCCCTGTGTTCTCCCCTTAGCAGGAGCTGAGGAAGGATTAACTCTGGGAATCCTTTGACTTTCAACCATGAGTGACATTTTTTCAAGATGTCAGATTCTAGAAACCTACAAACTTTGTACTTTCTTCCTTTTACAAAGGAAGTAGTGACCCTGGAACATCTTCCTCCCACCCGAGTTGCCCTGGCTCCTGGGCATGTTGGTCTGAGAAGACTGTGCAACTTCTTGCTCTTAGACTCGGGATGGCAGAGTGGCAAACAGATTTCCCTTTAAAGTAGTCAATGCCATTTGCCAAAATATGTATTATTTACCTACTTAAATTTTGATTACAAGTGTAGCTTCCCTTCATCTCCTTCACCTTCAGCTCCCTTGAAAGGCTTTTCTTCGTATCAAGAATAAGTGATTATAAGCATTGTGAGAGCTTCTTCTCATCTTTATATAATTGTGCTTCCTGTAGGGTCTTGCCAATCAGCCAGGACTTATCTAATCTAATACAGAAATTCTACACAAATTAGCCCCATTATTTTATAGCCACAGCTTTTATAAATCTACATGAAGCTTAATAAATATGTTGTAGTTACTTGCTTCCTGTGGGAGGAATGGGGAAAGGGTATATATTTGTGCACACAAATGTGTGCTCTTCAGTTAAGTAGCAAGAGTCAACTAGCTAGAATCATTGCATCAGGTTCTGCTTTTAGAAGAGAGCAGAGAAAGCTTTAAAAAGGCAGAATGAAAGAAATCAGATATTTAGTAATTAAGAAGTACCTAAAGCCTTCTGACACAGAACTAAAAATCTGTATTTAGCCTAATTCCCTATTCAATGCTGACTGGAACAAGAGCCCATGGGTCTGGTGAGATTATCACTTAGAAAAGAGTCATTCGGTGCTGTTTGTCTGCCTGGCCTTACAGAGGCAGCACTGCAGGGCCACTTGCATTCCAGTGACTGTCTCCAGGAAGGGCTGACATAACAGAAGAGTGTGGTGTGGTGATAGGTGGACCCCATGAGCCTAAGGTCTGGCTTCAAATCCTGCTTTCATGTGAGTGTAGGATTGCGTGAGCTAGGCAGCCTTTCGGCATTTGTTTTCCTCACCTGTGAGGTGTATGACGGTGCTGTGAGAAGTTAATGAGATGTTGTACATGGTGTGATATATAAAATCTTGGCATGGAATAGGCACTTAAGAAATGTTAACTTCTAGCATAAACCACTGTAACATAGGTTTCCCGATTAAAGTACTGTTACCCAGAATGCTTTATAATAGTCACTCCAAGACTACACTTTCAAATCTGGAATTCATATTTGATTCCATATATACAGATTTGTGTATATGTGTGTACACACAAAACTGTACTCGTCTGAAGCTTTCTTTTGGTAGCAATGTCTTAATCTGACTACAACCAAGAACCACGACCCATACTTAAACAGCCTCTGAACAGACACAACAGATGCGGCAAAATTCATGGACTAAGTAAGATGTACATATTTCCCTCAGATGAGAGCCTTACTGATGCTCATCCACCTGTCTGAGAACACAGAGATAACATCTTATGCATCTTTAAATTAAAAAAAAATAATTATTTATTTTATATGTAAAATTTGACAGGTTTTTAAAAAATTTTCCCAGCTTTGTGGAGGTATGATCGACAATAATTGCATATATTTAAGGTGTACAACATGATGTTTTGATATTTGTATACATTGTGAAATGATTATTATAATCAAGGTAGTTAACAAATCTGTCACCTCACAGTTACCATTTTTTGTACTTATGTATGCATGCTGAGAACACTTCACATCTTCTCTTAGCAAATAGGAAATATATGATACATTATTATTAACTTTAGTCACCACAACGTACATCAGATCCCCAGAAATTATAGAACTTAATCATCTCATAACTGAGAGTTTTTACATTTGATCAATATCTCCCTTTTCCCCACCTTCCATCCTCTAGTAGCCACCATTCTACTTTCCATTACTACGAGTTTGACCTTTTTTTTTAGATTCCACATATAACTAAGATTATGTTCATCTTTATATTCCTTACACCATTACCTGTATTTCCAGGCATATAGTTTGACCTCCTATTGAATTGATATGATATGTAGCTTGAATATTATTGAATTGAATTGATATGTAACTTGGTATTTAGTTTCCAATAGCAACATAGAAACAGAAAATAGAAGGAAATAAGTAATTTCTATAAGCAGGTACATTGACAGCAATGGCAAGCAACAACTGATAACTCTAATTTTAAATATGTCTTCTGATACCAATTAACAGAGTAGACACAAGTGCTTATAGGTTCATTTAGTTCAGGGGCAAATACTACTACATACTTTCTACATACTTTAGAGACTTAAGGGCATTAGCAGAAAACAGGAGCGCCATTCTTAATATTTCTAGTGATAGTAAAAATCCTCAGTTGGTAGGAAAAAGCTAAATCATGTTAATTTTTTGGAAAATTTACATCTAAAATATCTTTATTGAAACATCTTATATATATATATGCTGAATTTCTCTAGGACTCACAAATTTTGGGGGCAAATGAAATCATAAGAACAGAAAGTGATATTCCATAGGCTTATAGATTCACCTATATGATATGTACCTCTGGCTTACTATATAGTATTGCCCTCCCAAGTATTTCTAGAAGTCCCTGGGAGTAAGTTACTTGTTTTCAAGAAAAAAATTCTGTTCCTGTTGGGTGCAGTGTTTCCTCTGCCTATCATTGCAGCTTCTCTGGCTCTTGATGTTGCTCCACTGGGCCCCATGGTCTCTGGTGCCCTCTGGTCACTCTAAATTCCACTGGGCACAGGTGATACCATAGTTTCTATGAAAGATTCCACAAATACATGTGAGCCTCCCAAGTATGACAGCTGCTTTCTGATGGGTGCCGAAAGATGCCAACCTTCCCCAATGTTATAGCGATGAATGTAGGTCCCACAGGGGTGCAGAATTTTAGTGAAAAAGCTCTTTCAGATTTTACCTAGAGTTCCCTTGTTTCTTAAAGGATTTGGATCTGAGTTCAGTGAGGATGAGGCCAGAAGACACATCCTAGAGAGAGTTACCATGATATGTTGAGATCAAACTTCCTGCTGATGACTCAGGATTTATTAATTCACTCAGTCTCAGAAAGGCATTTTCCTTCTTTTGGGATTAATCTCAGGAAGTTTCTCATTCTTCATGGAAACAGCTGTCTGGAAGGCTGCCCCATAGATTTACCAATATGCTCAGATACATATAAATTCTTTCTTTCCTCCCTCCCTTGCTGCTTCCTTCCCTTCATCCCTCCCTTCCTCCCTTTCTCCCTTCTTTCTTACTCCCTCCTTCCTTTATTTCCCTTAATGAATATTTCATGGAAACATACCAGATTCCAGGCACTATCTAGATGGTAGGATTATAGCAATGAACAGAATTGACAATGTCTGGTTTTTCAGGTAGTCTTGTGAGAGAAACATAGCAAAAAGTAATCAAATACATGGGAATGCTATTTAGATAGGGTGGTCCTAAAGGCTTGGATCAGGTGCTTTATTAGCTGCAACATGAATAAGGAAAAGGAGATAGTTAAGTGGATATTTGAGGGAAGATAATTCTACTCAGAGGAAGCAGTGTAAGTTCAAGGGCCCTGGGGCACAGATATTCCTGGGCTGTTTGAGGAACAAAAAGGCTAGACTGATTAGAACAGGGGGAATGAAAGAGAGAGAGAGAGGAGAAGAAGGGTTATTTAGGATGACAACTAAAGTAGAGCTTGCACACCTTCAAATGAATAAATATAGATTAAAAAAAACCTTTGTGGGGTCTCAAGCAGAGGATTCAAATGATCTAACCTAGAAGGATCACTCTTGCTGCTATGTTGGGATTGACTTATGAGAGGACAGGTGTAGAAGGAAAGAGACAAATAAGTGAACTCTTCAAAAAATCCAGGTTAGAGGGATTATAGTCTGATTTGGATGACAGATGTGGACAGGGGTGAGAAGTAGTCCATTTGGGATATTATTTAAAGGTATGGTAATCAAATACTGAGTTGTCTAAGGACAGTGAAAGAAAGCTAGGATACAAGGGCGATTTCACTGGTTTTGGTCATAGACACCTACAGGTTGTAATTGCCACTTACAAAACAGGGGACACTGGAGAGCACCAGGTTGGAGCAGGTGGAATCCAGGCTATGGGCTTGGCTGGATGTCTTCAGTTTGAGGTTTATTTATTATGTTCAAATAGAGATGCATTGTTAATTTGCTAGGCTGCTATAATAAAATATCCTAAATTAGGTGACTTTAATAGCAGTTATTTTCTTATTTTTTTCAGACTTGTGGAGGCTAGAAGTTGGAAGTCGAGGGGTCAACAGTGTTGGTTCTTTCTGATGGCTGTTGGGGAAAGATCTCTCCTAGGCCCTTCTTCCTGGCTTGTCGACAGCTCTCTTCCCCTTACATCTCCTTCCACCATCTTCCCTCTCTGCATGTCTGGGTCCAAATTTCCTGCTCTTGTAAAGACACTAGTAATGCTGGATTAGAACCCTCCCTACTAACTTCATTTTAACTTGGTTACTTCCATAAAGGCCCTATTGCCAAGTAAGGTCACACTCCGAGGTAAGAGGGTTAAGGACTTCAACATATAAAATATTGGGTTGGATACAGTTCAGCCCGTAACAGATGTCAAGCCCAAGGAAGGGATGAGAGAGGAGATGTGTATTTGCTGTTTTTGTCACATAACTGGTATTTTAAGCCATGAGGCCACATGAGATCACTATCTCGGATGAGTAGAGATAGGAAAGTTGTCTGGAGAAGTTCTTATATTTAGAGGTGGGTGATTCTTACTCAGATTCACCCTGAATCTCCAGGTACATATATTTTTGTCAATTAGAATTCCACCCAAGTTGTAAGTCTGTGACTTTCTGGGCCAGGCAGGTTTCAAGACAATGGGCCCTGCTTTCAGAGAAGGGTATTTTGTGGGGTGGGTAAGATCAGAGCAGGAACAACATAGATAGAGTGAAGGTTCTGATAGAGTCTGATGCCAATGGCTGTTGTTTCTGTTAAGAAGATCACTTCTGGGAAGTTTTTAGCATTGTCCTAGAAGAACTTAAAGCAAATGTTCCAAGTACATTAAGGAACTTTGTTTTGACTGAATAATAGTCTTGATAGAAAAGGAAGTAAAAGACTTGTTTCAGATGTGTGACTCCCATAATGTCCTAGAAATGAACTCAAACATTTAGCCATTTTCTTTTCATCTTTTGTTAACGGACTGTTTTGCTTATTTTGAGTTTTCAGAGTGACAGCAAATCGTGGTTTGGCCACATTCCTGGAGAGGTGGTCTCTGTTCATCTGAGCAGCAGACACCTGCTGAGAGTGCACTCTGCAAATTGTGATCCTGGGTAGGATGAACACAGGTCTGGCTTAAGGGGAGTAGGTGATGGTTTTGCATTCTGCGATCATTCTTTATGCAGATGGCATATCACTGGCAGGAATAGCATGGAACTGGAGCATGAAATCTCTGCCTGTCTCTGACTCCAGTCTCTTGCGTACCTATGGAGTAATCACTTCTTCCTAAGTTTACCCAACAAATAAGGGTGGGGACTTGACTTCTGAGATTCCTTGTATTCTGAGGTTCTACAGTCTTATGACTTCAAAATAATTATAAAAAAAAAAATGTTTTAAAGTCACCACTGTTTTCTGGAGGCCTAGACAGACACACCTGACCTAGTTCTGTGACTTGATGCTGACCTAGCAATAACTTTTTGGCTGGGAAAACTAAAAGTGTTCATGTTAACAAAATAACAAGAACGTTTCAAAAACAAATCCCCAACACCCCAAACCTTGCCTCCGGTGTAACTTTTTGCTTTTGTTCCCCTACACCTACCTTGTATCTGTGACTCGCATTCCATTAAAATGTGTTTAGAGTGATCTTTGTGAGTGGTAGACTTTAGAGTGTTTGACTTCCTTGAGAAATCCATTTTAAAATATTGCCTTTTAATATCATCTTCAGACTATTATTAGGGCTGTTTTTCTCTTACTTGGTTCCAACTAGGGAAGTCCTTGTCTGTTTCTGTTCTTAGATGAACACTCTGAGATGTGCCTGTGTGTATAAGGGGCTGCCCTTGTCTTCATGAGGCCCAGAAACCTCACCGTCAATTAAGACTCTCCTCCAACGGCTGCTCAGAATCCACAGTTCTGGGCTTTGGTTCTTTTTTTTTTTTCATTTTTTTAATAATTTATTTTGGATCATTAATCTACAATTACATGTGCAATATTATGATTATTAAACTACCCCCTTCATCAAGTCCCCCCCACCAACCCCATTACAGTCACTGTCCATCAGTGTAGTGAGATGCTGTAGAGTCACTACTTGTCTTCTCTGAGTTGTACAGCCCTCCCTGTGCCCCCCTAACATTACATCTGCTTAGCAGATGGGCTTTGGTTCTATACCCATAATATTGGGCATGTTTTCTGTCAGTTGTTGTTCTGAGTTAGCAATAAAGGAGACATGGGATGATGTCCATTAATGGCAGAGAAAGCTATCTCACTGGTATCAGGCACATGGGTTGCCTCTTACTTCAAATACTCAATTCCCTTTTCTTCATCTGGAGTTTCATTTGCATACTCTCTTCTCATAAGGCTACAGCTTTTCATTTCTTTTAAGAGTTAATGAAATTTTCAGTCTTTAAAGGCTAGAGGTGGAAGTGAACTTAAAGATAATTAGACTCATGGAGAAAACATGTCTAATGGGAAAGCAGGTTGTTCAAGGCCACAGTGAGACTGGGGCAGTGCGAAGACTAGAACAGGCATGGGGCTCTCATGGTACCTCAAGCATGAGAATGAGGGGCAGCCTGGGGGTGTATCCATACATTGTACATTTGCCTCCCAGTGAGTATAAATACCTTTTTATCCTAAATGGGCTTCTTTATTTTTGATGAAATGAAAGTTTCCATTTAAATATCCATGTTATATTACACACATATATATGTAAACCTTGAGGACTCATACTTTAATGGGTCTCAAAAGGAGTGACTTTGTGTGGGTCTCAAAAGGAGAGACTTTGTGTTTAGGTTGAAGCAGAGGTTTCTTTATGTTCCTTTGTTTCAGAGGGTTAAGAAGCAGACAGCTTCTGGAGATTCTGAAAGTGAGGTTGTTTTCTAAAGGTAAATGAAATCTACCTAGAAATAGTAGCAATGTATTTACCCTCAAGTCTCAGTGTCTATAGATCTTCTTCTCATTAGTGCCCACCTAGTAATGTACCATTAAGATCTGGTTTAAGGGTCCAAACCACAAAGGATCTCAATTTAGGCAGAGGTCCTCTTTCTGCTTTTATAGTTCAGCGCAGCAGTCCATAATGACCCTTCTCCTTTCTCTCCCACATTTCTCGATTATGGAACCCCACATCTTTCTGCAGTTTCCTCTATTAACACTTACTCTGCACTCTAAATGTCTATGTATTTGTCTTTGAAGTTGGTTTGTGTCTCCTTTTGTGCTTGTACAGTACTTAGCACAGTAATTGGGATACAGTGTATGGTTAATAAATATACTATAAATGAATAAATGAGCAAATGTATATTGCATATAGAAAATATTATACTGGATCTTTTGAGAAACAGGTGCCAAGACACCATTAAATGTGGAGGTTTATTGTAGAAAATACCTGTAAGAGAAAATGGACAGTGAGCTGGGACAGGTTGGAGGCCCATCAGACTGTGTTGGAAATCTGACCTGGAGTGGAGGAGAGGGAAGAAATAGGGTTGGGAGTGGTAAAAGTGTCTAGACTGCTAAGCATCCCAAGGAAGGGTGGGGTGAGGACATTGGAGAGTCCTCTAGCCAATTTTTATCATGCAAGGAGTACTAGGTCTCCATGGGATGAGCCTGTCTCAGTATCTCTGTATGGTCATGGTGTAAACTCAGGATAGAGTTCAGAGCACAGCAGTTAGGGTGGGTCAATTATCCTCCCTTTAATTAGAAGTTTGTGAAGGACTTCTTCATAGTGGAGGCACACATGGAGGATTTTACCTTGTTTTAGTGCTTGCTTAGGAGTTTTCTGGGGTGCTAGAGAGCTAGACAGAGGCACAGAAATTACTGAGAGCTCTCTGGGCACTGATTCTGCTTTCTCTCTGCTAGCTGAAGATGTGGCCTTAATGGTGCTATTTGGCTCAAGAACTCTGAGATCCTGGTGAATATAAATATAAACAAAAATAAGTGCAAAAACAAATATAATGTGGAAGAGCACTGCTTGCCAGCATGCACTGCTCAGGAATGGTGCTGTTGGCCTGTGGATAAAAGGGCAGGGGTGTACCAAGAATTTGGTCTATCTCAGTACTAGGTGCACCTCACTTTTCACCAGAGGCAGTGAGCCCCAGGAAAAGCTGCATGCGATTTGGCTATGACGCATCTTCTCTGTGTAGTCCTGCAGTGACCTGGCTTTAATTAGTCCTGAGTTCTTGGCTGAGTAAATTGGAAAATAGAGCATGTGTGTATCGGGAGGGCTCTTCCATCAGTCCCTCCCTCCATGGCTGTCCTTCCTTGGTGTAGGTTCTACTTTTTATGATTATAGTGATCTCTTCATTCTGTCCTGTCCTTGCTTTCTCAACCTGGCTGACTTCCACACATTTGCTATTGAGATCTGGCTTTACAGTTTGCTCACATGAGCTCAATGCTTGGCACATAAAAGATCCCCCAAATGATAAAAATACTACTTGACCATTTGTGAACTCATTCCATTTTTATAAATTACATCTCTGCATTCTTTAATTCACTTCAAATATCCACACATGACAGACCCACCTGTGATGTTTTCCTTTCCAAGTGGTTCAGTGAATATTATGAACTCCGTTTATGATTTCAGGTTTTGGCTTTAGCCAAATACATTGAGCACCCAGTGTGTGGAAGGTCTGGCTTCTGAGACACATGGGATGAGTAATCAGGGCTGGATTCATGAGGTGACATTTGAACTGGACTTTTATGGAGAGTAAGACCTGAGTGGCTGGTGGCGAGAAAGAAAGCATCCCTGGGAGATCTTACCCCAGTGGTGCGGGGAGGCCAGCCCAGGAAGAATTCTCATGCCAAGGTGTGGAGTTTAGACACCCTTTTGTGAGGTCCTGGACCCAGGTCTGCTGATGCCTAACATGAAGCCTTTTTCTTATGATAGCTGCCTCTACAAATAATTCTGTATTGTTTACTTGCTATTATGTTTGAGGTCCTGCACACAATGGCTGAGTTTTGCTTCTTGCCTTCTAGGGAAGTGCCTAAGTTATTGTTAGATTCACTCTTCAGTGGCCCAGACAAAATACACATCTGTGCTTAGGCAAATGTAAACTGAGAGGTACCTCAACTAGTCCTTTTTCTTAAAAATGCAATCTTTGTAACAGTAGGAATAATCAGCAATATGTTAATTTTAAATACAAGAAATAGTATTTGAAAAAGGAACAAAAAAGAAATGTGTTAATCACACATTAAGCTCTTCTGCCTTCTATTTAAACCGTTTTCCCACTGGATTTTCAGGCTCTCAGTCTTACCAGAACTTCCTATCCCAGAGCTGTGTGTATTTTAACCTTCCTGAATCAGAAACTGAGCTGGTCATTGAAACTGTTAAGAACCTGGTGTTACTAAAACCTCATGTGACTCATGCTCAGTGGGGCTTCTCATTCTGGTTTAAGCTAAACTGCCTCCTCTTCAGAGAGATTCAGAATTCAGCTTTCTGGAGAAGTAGCTCTTCAGGGACAGTGTGCTACAGTGGTTAAGGTCAAGGATCCACCCACTTATTGAATTTAAAGTCCAGGCCCTGCCACTTAAAAAGCTTAGTATTTTGGACCCAATCTCTGGGCTCAGTTTGCTTTTCTGCAGGCTGGGAGCAGATTAAAATACCTGTAGCATAAAGCTGTCATGAGGATTAAATAGATAATATGTATAAAGTGCTTATCACAGCCTTTGAAACATTGTAAACATTTAATACATACCAGCCATTTGGTTATTTTTACTTAGACCTGAGTTTTTGAGACCTGAGGAATCTTTTCCAAGTTTCTGCCTTTCCCAAGAAGGTGCTGGCAAGTGGGTGGAGGGGCAGACACTTCCCCCTCTGTGATGAGGACTCCCCATCCCAGGCAGCAGCAGAGAGGAGCCAAGTTCCCAGTGAGAAGTAAGCTCATTATCATTCTTTTTATTTTGGACCTAAGGAGACTGAAGGGATGAGAGCTTTTATTGCCAATAATTTGTGCCTGGTGTATCATACTCCACTCTACCAAGTCTTAGTAGTGATTAGTACAGTATCATTAGATCTATCTGATTTAGTGAATGCTTGCCCCCAAATGCTGCCCTGCAGCTATGCCATGGCAACGTGAATTTCTCAGGCGGTGCTGTTCACACTGCAGCTTTGGCTGATTCCTCTGTCTGCTTCGTATGGGGAGAGGGGTTTTCTCATTGCCTGTCATCTTTTCTTTCATCAGTGTTTTCTGTCCTTTATCGTTGAGGGATAGAGCTTCAACTTCATCTTCTAGTCAGTTTGATCTCTGTGATAATGTATAAGTAACATTTGTTCTAGTTTTCTTTGAGATCTAATTCATGCTTCAGGCATTTTTATACCTCTTAAAGCTCTAAACGTATTTTTTTAAAGAGAGCTAATAACAGCATATCATTATTTAATTGAAGAAGAAAATGCTTAGAAAAATATTATCCATGAAAACACACAGGAGCTGTCATATTAGGTCAGGATAAGTGATAAGTATTTAATGTTATATATTATAGATATTCTAATTTTTATTTCATAAATTTTAAGCAAGTACTCAGAAATGTATTTGAGATGTATAAACAGTCACTGCCTATCTGCATTAGTGGTTGGAGAGATCTCATTAAAATCTTGCCTTTGGGAATCTATTTAATTGTGTATGCAGGTCTGTGTGTGTGTATGTGTGTGAATGGATATAAAGGTGGACCTTCTTTTTGTCATATTGCTAATAAGTGATAGAACTTCGATCTTAATCAGGTCTGGCTAACTGAGTTACATGCTTATTCAAGCCTCTGAATTCCTTCTCTTCTCTAACCCTTCGAAGATTTGCTCTGGAAATCCAAGGCTTGCTTTTAACAGGGAATTTATTTTCAGGGTGAGCTTCTTGGATTAAACTAAATTTAACTGGTCTCTTGCCTCAATATGGACATTTAGCAAGTTCACTTAAAGTATATGAAGGCAAGTAATAATAACCTAAAGCAACTCCCTTTAAACAGTCTCAGTTTCTCTGGCATTCTGAATTACAGATTATTCTCTGTTCATTGAGGAAAGTTTATCGCCCCTTTAGATCTTGTCATCTACTGAGTATTTGTGTTGTCAGAGAATATCTGCAGCCCCCAAATTTTCTCTATAATAGTTTTGCTTTATTTAACTTGATTGTATTATGCTGGAAATTATAGGAAGTTCAAAATGAATTACTTAAGTCCTTACTTGTTCTCAAGGTGTTTACTGTTTGGTTGGGGAAAGGGGATCTATAACTGTTATATTCAACATTTACTGAGCATATACTATGTGAAAGGCCTTCTTCTAATTGGTATAGGTAAAAGTGCCTTTGATTTCCAAAGGATGTTATAATGTAGGCACTAATATTACTGTCTCAGCTTTACAGAAGAGGAATCTGAGGTAAAGAGTTACTAAGTAACTTGCCCAAGGTCACAGGGGTAGTAAAATGGTAGGAATCGAATCTAAACCTGAGAAGACCAATATCAGAACTCACACTCTTAACCCTGCGCATTGCTAGGCTGCCTCGCCTTAAGCCAGGCCAACCTGCATTCCAAAGTGAGTGCGCTATAATTACTGTGTAATAAATGGTGTTGAAAGTCTGATATAGATAACTTAAGAAAGTGGAAATCTAAACTAATTATCCTTCCCACATGCAGAGGCTGATATGGTAAAAAGGATTTCTACTTCTTATCTGTTTTAATTCATCTATTCCCAGATGGGAGCTATTCAAATGAGAAGTGCACAAGTACACTGAAAATACCCCACCTGGCTTTCTGAGGAAATATGAAGTGATTCAGCATTGAAGTTTGGAGAACAAGGAGTCCAGGCAATTTCAGACAAGTCTGGGGCACGTTAAATTGCCTAGGTGTGTGTAACTTCATTGTGCTTTAAATTCCTTTTTGGTAAAAGTGAACACAATACTAGGATATAGAGAAAGCAATCAAATTGATAGAAGCAGAAACTTTAAAATTCTCTCATAGAAAATCTTAGAGATATATAAAGTATGTTACCAATACCAGAACTTCCCAATAGTTTGTCCTCTTTGAATCTGGCATTTTAGTATCTCTAAAGCCTGTTCAGTGTCTGGACTCAATTTGTGCATTTTATATGTCTTGCAAATTCTACTTCTAAAATATTCACTATCCTGACCTATCTTTCGCTCCCCATTGTGACCTTGCTATGTTAGGAAACTGAGATAGAGCTGCACTATTTTCTCCTTCTCAACGGAAGCATCTTTCATGCTAACTTAGTGGTAGAAATAAAATTTATGTCTATTGTGTTAGAAGAAAATTCACCTTTTCCAAGTCTCAAATGTACCAAATGTACCATTCTTCATATAGAAGTTTTCAATTTTAAATACAAACTCGGTGTCACATAAGACCTTGTGTTTTATGGTCTTCTGGGACTTCCCTTCAGCTGTATTGAACTTTCTCCACATCTGAAATGAGTCCCATGTGTTCTATTTTGTTTCCTGTCCCTGAAGTTATATTACTCTATCTAGGCGCATTTCAAATGTAACTTTCTCCAGAAGATTTTTTTCATCCCTCCAAATAGCACGATCTTTCCCTCCTCTAAGCATGCATTTCACACTTTGTTTCATTGTTATGACACTTTCTAATTTCCCTTGTGTTAGAGTAATTTGTAATTATCTCATCCTCTTTTCTAGATACTGAACTCCTGCCATCCTGTTCCTCTCTACTTTTTTCCCAGGTGCTTACCACAGATAGGCTCTCTCTAAATGTTTGGTGGGAAGCTCTCATTTTCCATTCTGAACACTTTATAGATGAGTTCTGTTTCTGGGAAAGTTTTAGGTTTCAGATATTTGCCAGCATTTTTGCATCAAACAATAATTTATGCATGAAACACAAACTTCTCATTTACTGTCTTAACCCAACAGAAAGAAAGGTGTATCTACAAAACTAATAAGGGTCTCTGGGACTTGTGGGACAGGAAAGAAATTGCAAGGGGTGCTTGGAGGAATAAAAAAATTGAGGTATTTAAACCTGAAGGGATAGAGTTGTAATATTATTACTGGTGACTGTGCATCTCTTCCGGCAAAAAGAATACCTGTTTTACCCTCAGATGGTGTGAAAGTTGCATATCCAAAAGTCTGTGAATGGTTAACACAATATAAATGTGTATTATTAATATAATAATGTACTCCTAAAGTCTTTTAAATAAACTCAGCACTTGCTTTATAGAGAAAAATTAACTCTTCCTTCAGTTTTGTCTTAGTTTTAAAAAAGTCGATGATTTGAAGCCTGTATAATTTTATTGTTATTGCTCAAGAAGAGAACTTTAAAATAGTCTTCTTCTTGGATTCTTTTCATGGCAGCAATCCAGTTTGTTAGTCCATTTCTGGATTAAGCTATAAATCCTGAGGAAGTACTTTCTGAAAGCCAGCTTGGGGGCCCCAGTAAACTGCATCTTATGGTGCAGGCTAATAAATGTGATCTTTTTCTGTGCTGATCTGAATTGATTTTGTCTTCCCAATTCTGTGGCAGAGTTAAGAATTAAAGCACAAAACAATGCTTGAAATTCAGTCAGTACTTGAGAAAAAGAGTTGAGCCTGACAAAGATTCTAGAAGCAGGCAAATAAAAATAGAATCAGTGTATGATCTAGTAAAATGTATGTTATCTCATGGAATCTCAGTTTTTTAACTTTTAACTTGGGGATAATAATAAAAATACCCACTCTATAGCATGGTTGTAAGAGGACTACATGAGATATATACAATACAAAAAAATTAGGATGGAGTTCCGGGAAGATGGCAGCGTGAGCAGGGCGGCAGAAATCTCCTCCCCAAACCATACATATTTATGAAAATACAACAAATACAACTATTCCTAAAAGAGAGACCAGAAGACACAGGACAGCACCCAGCCTGCATCTACACCTGAGAGGACTCGGCACCCCGCCAGGCAGGTAGGATACGGAGCTGCGTCCCGGCGGGACCCGAGCACTCCCCCACCCCAGTGCACCGGCAGGAGATGAAGATTCAGAGCTGGGAGGGAGTGGAAGTACAGGCCCACGAAATAACCAGCCCTGGTGATCTGCGCTGGGAGCACTGACACACATCATGCAGTGTATGGGAGATTGGAAGACAGAGGGGGCAGGATTTGAGCTGGGGAACGCACTGGGTCCTCACAGCTGGCTCCCCGGGACAAAAGAAAAGCGCACACCTTTTTTAGTGGTCTTAAAGAGATAAGGGCCCAATGGAGGAGCAGGATCGTCCCAGCACACTGAGCCCAGCAGACTGGGAGTCCTGGGGAATTTTGGACCCCTTGGTTAGTGACTGGGAAAAAGTAGCTGTATTCAGACTCCCACAGTGATCAGCAGCCTCCCATTCATTCCTGCCCCAGCCAGAGCTACAAAGGGCCCAGCGGAGCTGTGAGGCCATGGCTGCAGAATAGTGGAGCAACAGCGCCACCTACAGCATCCTCACAGAATCTACTCCTGGCAGGCATCTTTTTGTTTTTTTGTTGTTGTTGTTTGATTTTTTCTTCTCTTTTCTTTTCTTTCTCTTTTCTTACTCTTCTTTCTTTTTTTTTGTTCTCCTTTTTTTAAAAGTCTTAAAGAGCCCAGCTGACATACGTGGCACCTACAAGCAACCACTTCTATTGCCATGAAAAAACAGAGGAATATGGTACAAACAAAGCTTATCCAGACCCCGACACCAGAGAGGGAGTCTGAAGGGATGGAAATGCACAATATTCCTGAAAAAGAATTCAGAATAAAAGTCATAACCATACTGATGGATCTACAGAGAAATATACAAGAGCTAAGGGAGGAAGTGAGGGAAGTGAGGAAAGACAAAGCAGAAATGAGACAAGTGATCAATGGGCTTAGCAGCAGACTGGACGAGATGCAAGAGACTGTTTATGGAATAGAAATTAGAGAACTAAGCCAAGATGAAAAAGACAAGTATCAAATGATTTCACTCATATGTGGAGTATAAGAACAAAAAAAAAACACTGAAGGAACAAAACAGCAGCAGACTCACCGAAGGGACTAATAGTTACCAAAGGGAAAGGGACTGGGAAAGATGGGTGGGAAGGGAGGGAAAAGGGGGAAAAGGGGCATTACAATTAGCAGATATAATGTTGGCGGGGCAATGGGGAGGGCTGTACAACTCAGAGAAGACAAGTAGTGATTCTATAGCATCTCGCTATGCTGATGGACAGTGACTGTAATGGGGTTGATGGGGGGGACCTGATGAAGGGAGTAGTTTAATAACCATAATATTGCACATGTAATTGTAGATTAATGATACCAAAATAAATTTAAAAAAAAGAAATCAGAGAACAGGAATACAGAGAAGCTGACGCAGAGAGAGAAAAAAGGATCTCTAGGAATGAAAAAATTTTAGGAGAACTGTGTGACCAATCCAAATGGAACAATACTCGCATTATAGGAGTACCAGAGAAAGAAGAGAGAGAAAAAAGGAATAGAAAGTGTCTTTGAAGAAATAATTGCTGAAAACTTCACCATGCTGGGGAAGGAAATAGTCTTCACAGTCCAAGGAAGCCCATAGATCTCCCAACACAAGGGACCCAAAGAAGACAATGCCAAGACACACAATAATTAAAATGGTGAAGATCAAAGATAAGGACAGAGTATTAAAGGCAGCTGGAGAGAAAAGAAATATCACCTACAAAGGAAAATTCATCAGACTGTCATCAGACTTCTCAACAGAAACCTTACAGGCCAGAAGAGAATGCCATGATATATTTAATGTAATGAAACAGAAGGGCCTCGAACCAAAAATATTGTATCCAGCACGATTATCATTACAATATGACAGAGGGATTAAACAATTTCTGACAAGCGAAAGCTGAGAGAGTTTGCCTCCCATAAACCACCTCTACAGGATATCTTAAAGGAACTGCTCTAGAGGGAAGCACCCCTAAGGCTAAAAAGATGTCACCAGAGAAAATAAAATCATAGCAAAGAAAGCAGACCATCCAAATACTAACTAAAGGCAAAGAATAAAACACCTAGTATATAAAGAATGGAGGAGGAAGAATAAGACGGGAGAGAAATAAAGAAACATCAGACTGTGTTTACAATAACTTAACAAGAAAGTTAAGTTAGATTGTTAGATAGAAAAGAAGCAACCCTTGAATCTTTTGGTAACCACGAATCTAAAGCCAGCAATGGCAATAAGTACATATCTATCAATAATCACCCTAAATGTAAATGGACTGAATGCACCAATCAAAAGACACAGAGTTACTGAATGGATAAAAAAGCAAGACCCATCTATATGCTGCTTACAAGAGAATAACCTAAAACCCAAAGATATGAACAGACTAAAAGTGAAGGGATGGAAAAAGATATTTCATGCAAACAACAAAGAGAAAAAAGCAGGTGTTGCAGTACTTGTATCAGACAAAATAGACTTCAAAACGAAGAAAGTAGCAAGAGATAAAGAAGGACATTACATAATGATAAAGCAAGAGATAAAGAAGGACCTTACACAGAGTTACTGAATGGATGAAAAGGCAAGACACATCTATATGCTGCTTACAAGAGAATCACCTAAAACCCAAAGATATACACAGACTAAAAGTGAAGGGATGAAAAAAGATATTTCATGAAAACAACAAGGAGAAAAAAGCAGGTGTTGCAGTACTTGTATTAGACAAAATAGACTTCAAAACGAAGAAAGTAGCAAGAGATAAAGAAGGACACTACATAATGATAAAGGGGTCAGTCCAACAAGAGCATATAACCATTGTAAGTATATATGCACCCAACACTGGAGCGTCGGCATATGTGAAAAAAATACTAACAGAATTAAAGGAGGAAATAGAAAGCAAGGCAGTCATTTTAGGAGATGTCAACACACCACTCACTCCAAAGGATAGATCAACCAGACAGAAAATAAGTAAAGACACAGTGGCACTAAACAACACACTAGAACAGATGGACCTAACAGACATCTACAGAATTCTACACCCAAAAGCAGCAGGATACACATTCTTCTCAAGTGCACATGGAACATTTTCCAGAATAGGCCACATGCTAGGCCACAAAAAGAACCTCAGTAAATTCAAAAATATTGAAATCCTACTAACCAACTTCTCAGATCACAAAGGTATAAAACTAGAAATAAATTTTAGAAAGAAAACAAAAAGGTTCACAAATACATGGAGACTTAACAACATTCTCCTAATTAATCAATGGGTTAATGACCAAATCAAAACAGAAATCAAAGAATATATGGAGACTAATAACAACAACAACACAAAGCCACAACTTCTGTGGGACGCAGCAAAGGCAGTTCTAAGAGGAAAGTATATTGCAATCCAGGCCTATTTAAAGAAGGAAGAACATTCCCAAATGAATAGTCTAAAGACACAATTACTGAAATTAGAAAAAGAAGAACAAATGAGGCCCAAAGTCACCAGAAGGAGGGACATAATAAAGATCAGAGAAGAAATAAATAAAATTGAGAGGAATAAAACAATAGAAAAAATCAATGAAACCAAGAGCTGGTTCTTTGAAAAAATAAACAAAATAGAAAAACCCCTAGCCAGACTCATTAAGAGAAAAAGAGAATCTACACACATAAACAGAATAAGAAATGAGAAAGGAAAAATAACGACAGACCCCACAGAAATACAAAGAATCATAAGAGAATATTATGAGAATCTGTATGCTAACACGCTGGAAAACCTAGAATAAATGGACAACTTCTTAGAAAAATACAACCTTCCAAAACTGACCAAGCAAGAAAGAAACCTAAACAGACCAATCACCAGCAACGAAATTGAATCGGTAATCAAAAACTACCCAAGAACAAAACCCCCAGGCCAGATGGATTCATCTCTGAATTTTACCAGACATATAGAGAAGAAATAACACTGATTCTCCTTAAAGTTTTCGAAAAAATAGAAGAGGAGGGAATACTTCCAAACTCATTCTATGAAGCCAGCATCACTCTAATATCAAAACCAGACAAAGACCTCACCAAAAAAGAAAATTACAGACCAATATCCCTGATGAACATAGATCCAAAAATACTCAACAAAATATTAGCAAACAGAATTCAAAAATACATCAAGAGGATCATACACCATGATCAAGTGGGATTCATCCCAGGGATGCAAGGATGGTACAACATTCGAAAATCCATCAACATCATCCACCACATCAACAAAACGAAGAAAAAAAAACCACATGATCATCCCCATAGATGCTGAAAGAGCATTTGACAAAATTCAACATCCATTCATTATAAAAACTCTCAACAAAATGGGTATAGAGGGCAAGTACCTCAACATCATAAAGGCCATATATGACAAACCCACAGCTAACATCACACTTAACAGTGAGAAGCTGAAAACTTTTCATCTAAGATCAGGAACAAGGCAGAGATGCCCACTCTCTCCACTGTTATTCAACATAGTACTGGAGGTCCTAGCCACGGCAATCAGACAAAACAAAGAAATACAAGGCATCCAGATTGGTAAAGAAGAAGTCAAATTGTCACTGTTTGCAGATGACATGATATTGTACATAAAAAACCCTAAAGACTCCATTCCAAAACTACTAGAACTAATATCTGAATTCAGCAAAGTTGCAGGATACAAAATTAACACCCAGAAATCTGTTGCTTTCCTATACACTAATGATGAACTAACAGAAAGAGAAATCAGAAAAACAATTCCATTCACAACTGCATCAAAAAGAATAAAATACCTAGGAATAAACCTAACAAAGGAAGTGAAAGATCTATACTCTGGAAACTACAAGACACTCCTAAGAGAAATTAAAGAGGACACTAACAAATGGAAATTCATCCCATGCTCTTGGCTAGGTAGAATAAATATTGTCAAAATGGCTATACTACCTAAAGCAATCTCCAGATTCAATGCAATCCCTATCAAAATACCAAAAGCTTTCTTCAATGAACTGGGACAAATAATTTTAAAATTCATATAGAACCACAAAAGACCCCGAATAGCCAAAGCAATCCTGAGAAGGAGGAATAAAATGGGGAATTATGCTCCCTGACTTCAAGCTCTACTACAAAGCCCCAGTAATCAAGACAATTTGGTATTGGCACCAAAAACAGACCCATAGACCTGTGGAACAGAATAGAAAATCCAAACATTAACCCAAACATATACATTCAATTAATATTTGATAAAGGAGCCTTGGATACACAATGGGGAGATGACAGCCTCTTCAGCAGCTGGTGTTGGCAAAACTGGACAGCTACATGTAAGAGCATGAAACTGGACTACTGTGTAACCCCATACACAAAAGTAAACTCAAAATGTATCAAAGACCTGAATGTAAGTCATGAAACCATAAAACTCTTAGAAAAAAACTTAGGCAAAAATCTCTTGGATGTAAACATGAGCGCCTTCTTTATGAACGTATCTCCCTGAGCAAGAGAAACAAAAGCAAAAATGAACAAGTGGGACTATATCAAGCTGAAAAGCTTCTGTACAGCAAAGGACACCATCAGTAGAACAAAAAGACATCCTACAGTATGGGAGAATATATTCATAAATGACATATCCGATAAGGGGTTGACATCCAAAATATATAAAGAACTCACACACCTCAACAAACAAAAAGCAAATAATCCAATTAAGAAATGGGCAGAGGACATGAATAGACACTTCTCCAAAGAAGAAATTCAGATGGCCAACAGGCACATGAAAAGATGCTCCACATCGCTAATCATCAGATAAATGCAGATTAAAACCACAATGAGATATCACCTCACACCAGTGAGGATGGCCAACATCCAAAACACAAACAACAACAAATGTTGGCGAGGATGTGGAGAAAAGGGAACCCTCCTACACTGCTGGTGGGACTGCAAATTAGTTCAACCATTGTGGAAAGCAGTATGGAGGTTCTTCAAAAAACTCAAAATAGAAATACCATTTGACCCAGGAATCCCACTCCTAGGAATTTACCCTAAGAATGCAGCAGCCCAGTTTCAAAAAGACAGATTCAACCCTATGTTTATCGCAGCACTATTTACAATAGCCAAGAAATGGAAGCAGCCTAAGTGTCCATCAGTAGATGAATGGATAAAGAAGAGGTGGTACATATACACAATGGAATAATATTCAGCCATAAGAAGAAAACAAGTCTTACCTTTTGCAACAACATGGATGGGGCTAGAGGGTATTATCCTCAGTGAAATAAGCCAGGCAGAGAAAGACAAGTATCAATTGATTTCACTCATATGTGGAGTATAAGAACAAAGAAAAAAACTGAAGGAACAAAGCAGCAGCAGACTCACAGGTCCCAAGAATGGACTAATAGTTACCAAAGGGAAAGCAACTGGGGAAGGTGGGTGGGAAGGGAGGGATAAAGGGGGGAAAAGGGGCATTACGATTAGAGATGTAATGTTGGGGGGGCACAGGGAGGTCTGTACAACTCAGAGAAGTAGTGATTCTATAGCATCTCACTACACTGATGGACAGTGACTGTAATGGGGTTGGTCGGGGGGACCTGATGAAGGGATTAGTTTAATAACCATAATATTGCACATGTAATTGTAGATTAATAATACCAACATAAATTAAAAAAAAATAATGATGTAGCCATGATCATAGAGTATGTTTATGTATTGTTTTATCTGCAATATTAAATAAATTATAGTTAATATATATGATGCTATACCATGCAGCATTTGAATAATACTGTAGAATAATGTTTAATGACATACAACTGTATAAATGGAAAATCAGGTTCAATATTGCATGCCCTATTTGGGGTAAAATATATAAATGAGCTAAGAAAATTCTGGTTTTGCCGATTACTGATGGGTTTTACACAGGTTAGTAATAATCTGTCAGATCAAGACAAAGCCATATGCTCCAGAAAGTCATTATCACCAATGACTCCTTGTCCAGGGTTATTTGGATTGCTGACCTCTACTTGTGCCTCCTGGTGAGTATTAGCTATAATCCACAATTCTGGTGTTTCCCCACTTTTGACCTCTGCCTAATGTAGCTTAATATTTTATATCCTTTATTTCACTTCTAAGCTTTCAGATTAAGAGAGACAAGCTAAGGCTTATGCTTTAGTCCACCATCTTTAACCGAAAATTGATCATGTGTTCTTGTGTGATTGGGTCTGTTAACTCTGTATTAGAAAATTTCCTGACTCCTGCCCACAGCTTCAATATATGAATAGTTTTTGTTTTGTTTTGTTTTGTTTTACTTTTCAGGATGCATCAACTTTGTTTGCAAAAACGAGAGCTAAAGGAACTTGAAGATGTCTTCTGAACTTACCTGACTAGATCACCTACCCACAGCATCAGAGCCACTAAATGGTTGCACTTAGTACTGCTTCCTCTAACTTACAGGATTGTGGGTTGAGAAAGCATGTTGTCCATAAAATACTTGTTCACACTGTAGGATTACTATCAGGAAGTGTCTACCAAGTCTGGGATTGCAACTCTGCAAACCCACTCCCACCTCCATGTGTGGCCAAGTGACTGGTAAATATGAGCAAAAGAAATCCATGTCACTTCCAGACCTTACCCATAAGCACTATGTTTTTTCTCTTCTGGCTGTCCACAATAGGAAAGGTGACTTTGGAAACTACATGTTCAAGATAGCGGAGCATCTGACCGCCTGAGTCTTTGAATGACTGCATGAAAAGAGGCCACTCCACTGACCTTTACACTAGCCTAGGACTGGTCCAAGGGTCTATTGTGCTTAAGCCAATATTTATTTTAGGGTTTATTTGTTATGGCAGTTTGTCTACCATAACTAATACATTGGGATTTGACAGTTTACCTTTTTGATATTTTCCAAGCCCTGAACACAATGTTGTATTTCATATCATGTGATGAAATGGAGGAAAAGATAATTCAGTCTCACAGTGAGTATTACTGACACAGCTTCCTAGCTATAGCTGGTTATCTGTGACTTTTACTGCCTGCTCCCACAGAGGTTACTCAAACAATTCTCTAGAACTGTTTTCATTTTATAAGATCTGATCAAAGTTCTTAACCATGCATTTAAAGTGGTATAATGATAGGTACAAATTTTTTTTATAATAATAAATCTTTTCTAAATAGTTTTCCATCTTTCTTATTAAAAAATTACATCAGGATGTGGGAAAGAATAGAAGATAATCAAAAGGATTCAGTAAGAAATGACCTTGAATACAATATTTACATCTTTCATCAGCCTTCCCTGTTAGATTTAGTGAGATATTTTTTAATTTTACAAAGACCTGTTCTGGGCACTAAGGTGGATGCATGATTTAAGTTTTTTAGGAAATCCTTCTAGCATTTTTTTTTTTTTGGTTTTACTTCATGGCAGATTGCCAAGACTAGAAATAACAATTATAGATTCTGCATAAAACTAAAGGGAAATTTTGGAATGTGTTGTATTATTACATTTCAAATTTCATTAAAAAAATAAAGTAGGGAAATAAGAACACCTCACCCTTTTCATTGTGGAAATTCTGAAAAGAAATGGGCACTGTGATCCTTTAGAGATGAGACATGAACTATGTATAGAGCCCTTGGAGATACTGGTTATTGGCCAAAGCTATTTTCTGGTTTTAATACCCCATTCCGACTTTAACTATTATAACCTTTTTGTAGATTTACATCTTAGGAACTTATTTCTCTTTCCAAAAAATGTTTGTTTTCCCTCTTTCCCTGCCGAAACCGGCTTGTCATGTTTGATTGATTCTTCCAAGTGATTCCTCCTCATAAAACCTGATGACTTCTTGACCACTCAGGAAACATTCAACACTTTTTTGGGGGTTCTTATTCTTTCCTTGAATTTTATGACATTTTTCAGATCTTGTTCTTTTATCTAAATTCAAGGCAGAGTCAGGAGTTTCTTTATATGCTAGAGCATAAATTAAACCCATTGCTATGAGTGAGTGTGAACCCTGAAAACAAATAAAAAAAGGCAAGTTCTTCTGGTTTCTCCATCTCAGACTAATAAACAGAAACTAAGCATTATTGAATTATTCATTTTGTATGAAATAATAACCCCATTTAAGTGGGGGACATCTTAATACATTTCAACACTGCATTTTATTTAAAAGTTATTTATACTCCATAAGAGGAGTATGTCTGCTACTGGGTGTAAAAACCTCTCCAGATGTTTTCCTGTCTAGGGATTCAATGGCTCATCTCTCAGGCAAAAATTTCTTGATCAGAAAGGTACTGTTTATGGGACTCTTTCTCTGTTGCTGATGCTGGGCTCAATGTTTTGACCAGTGATAGGGAGAGGAATGGGGGAAGAAGGTGGTGCTAATGTTAATAAAATTTGTTCTGTATTCTCAGAAAGCACACCATTTATCAAGAAGGATAGAAAGATTACCCCCAATAACCCAAACTCAAAGTAGAATTTTGATAAGTGACATAACAGAGCAACTAAGTGTCATTTTAAAAGGGAGGAAAAGTTCATGCTCAGTTTTAATAGGGGAAGTTTTCAGAAAGTAATAGGGTTTGACAGTGGTCTACTAGGAGGCATGCAATATAGGCAGAGCAGGATAATGGCATTTGACTCTAAATTGAATATATGAAAAAAAAACTCCAGGGTTGAGAAAGGATGAACTGGATGTGAGACATCTGGATGACTCTGATTGACCAAGTCGGAAGTAAAACAAAGGAGAGGGATCAAATCCATTACAACAGGTCCTGGGGTTTCCACTTGGTAATGTTTCGTACTCACCTTGCAAGACCCAGCTTAGGCATCATCACTTCTGAGGAGCCCTCCCTGATATTCTGTCCCCACCTTTAGAATTAATTCTATTCTGTGTTACTTCTATGCCTATACACATGCCCACTGATATATTTGTCACATCATATGATATTTCACTTTCACTTGCTTGATATGTCTCTCAAGTGGGAAGAATTCACTGAGACAGGGCAGTATCTTATCTCCACATTTCTCATAGAAGGTGAATGCCTGCTTTATAGGAATGAGGAAAGCAGCAGATATTCATGAAATGCAATTAAATTTAATCAACAGAACTTTTGTCTCAATTCAGTCTTTTTTCAAGGTACTCTCTACTTAAACATGGTTAAATGCCTGATGAGGTTATCAAAAGGCCCCTATATGAATTTTAAAATACATCCTTGGCATTAACATGAACTTTAACTGTAGGCTTGATGCATAAGTGTATCAACTGTATTGAGTAAAAAAAAGTGTGTTTAATAATGGGCTGCAGTTTTACCAAGGACATAAGTGGGTAGCTGGAAACTATTTCATAGCAGATAACCAGAAATATGGAATCTTCCCAAAGACTAAAAGTTGCAGAATGACTCACCTAGAAACTATATAATTATTTCAGCTATTAAAATTTTTTTATCTAAAGCAATTTCTATTTAGAGAGCAATGTATAGCAGAGAGACATTTGTATGCCTTGATGAAATGGATGCATAGTTCCTCTAATTTAAATCTGGATCATATGATTTAAGTCTATTCAGCTCAGAATGGAAAGGGGTATTTAATGAAAAAACTAGAGATTATAAGAATTAATCACTTTTAAAACCTCAGTTTCATGTTTGATGACTCATAAAGCTTCTTAAAGTAAGTTTCAGGGTAAATTATTAAGAAATGGAATTTCACAGTTATGCAGACCATGGTTTCCCTCCTGCCTTGGTGCTTGCTGTCCATTTGGCCCCATAAATGGTACTGAACCCTCTGAAGGTCAGTTAGCACATCTGTGAAATAGTTACAATAGGTATCTTGCAGAATAGTGTTTAGAAATAAATAAGATTGCTTGTGTAAAATGCCTTGTCCCCTGGTCATCTGTGCTGAGAAAATGATAGCTATGGCAATCACTACACTAGATTCTGGAAAAGTCCCCTAGCAAACCTGATCATCGGTTGCAAGATGAATCTGAGCATATAAAGCACGCAGACCTGCTGGGGTTGGGGTCGGGTGGGCGGGGCATGTGTAGCAGGGAGATCTGGCCCCTAGAAAAAAAAGCTTACTGTAAGCTGCTGGTGCTGGCCTAGTATCCCACTCTTTGGTGATGAACATCTTTAAATGTGTGTCTGTGTGTGTATTTCCTTTGACGTTAATAGCAATACATTTTATAGATTTGTTGTCATTACTCTATTATTTATTTTACTTCCAAGCCTAGGTATTTTTTTTATTAAGGTATCATTGATATACGATATTATGCTCAGATTTCACATGAGCAACATTGAGGTTACTACATTCACCCCATTATCAAGTCCCTCCCACAATACCCCATTACAGTCACTGTCCATCAACATAGTCAGATGTTATAGTCACTACTTGTCTTCTCTGTGCTGTACTGCCTTCTCCGTGCCCCCCTATATTATGTGTGCTAATCATAATGCCCCTTAATCTCCTTCTCCCTCCCTTCCCACCCATCCTCCTTAGTTCCTTACCCTTTGGTAACTGTTAGTCCATTCTTGGGTTCTGTGAGTCTGCTGCTGTTTTGTTCCTTCAGTTTTTGCTTTGTTGTTATACTCCACAGATGAGTGAAATCATTTGGTACTTGTCTTTCTCCTGGCTTATTTCACTGAGCATGATACCCTCCAGCTCCATCTATGTTGTTGCAAATCCAAGCCTAGGTATTTTTAATGTTTGTCTTCCAACTAACTTCATGAGGTAAGGGAGAGATTTTTGTGTTTTGCATGGTTGGTAGACTACAGAGATATATAAAAAGAAAATTAAAGTAATTCACTGAAATCATATTATTTTCAAACTCTCCAAAAAAACCCAGAATAACTACTATTTCTGTTATTTTATATTTCATTATGGCCATTTTCCTAAGTATATTTGTTTATGTTTATAAATGTATATGTGTGAATGTATGTTTTTTGTCATGTATTTCAATGCTTTATACACTTTTAATACAATTATTATTATTTTGCAGAGTCTGCATTTAGTCAAAATTCATTTGTATCTATATAATTGCTTTATTTATGTTTATTACAACCTACAATTGCATGATAATTTTCCTTCTGTTTGAATATTTCTCTTTGGTAGGTTTATTTTAGTATAGGTTGATGGAAGATCCTCTCTTTGTCTAAAAACATTAATACTACATCTTCATTTTTGTTTGATATTTTCTCTGAATGCAAAATTTCAATTGGAATTTCTTTTTCAGAATTTTAAATATGTCTTTTCACTGTATGTATGTGTGCTTTTTCTTTTCTATTTTTTGCTCCCCATCATTTCCAATGAGAAGTCAGTGATCAGTTTTATTATTCTCCCCTACAGATAGTGCATCTTTATTTCTCCAGCTAGTATTAAAATGTTTCTCCTTTGCTTTGTTTTTTGCTAGTTTAACTATCATTTGCTCATGTGCACTTTTCTTTGCATATATTCTTTTTAGGATTTTCAAAGAACATTGAAACTGTTGGATGGTGTCTTTCAACAATGTTGGAGAAAATTTTCAGCCACCATCTCTTAAATGTTGCTTCTTCCTCATGCTTTGTTACCTAGTCTTCTGGGCTTCTCCTTTATACATATATTGCATCTAAGCTAATTTCAGATTTGGGAATTGCCCATGGAGGGACTTCCATTTGGTTCATTCTGATAGATTAAAATTCTCTACAATTTTTTCTATTTTCTCCTATTTTAAAATCCTTATGGGCTAATTATGTCTGCATCACTGTGTATCTGTTTCTATTGCGTTATTTCTTTCATGGATCCCAATTATATAGTCTTTTATTTTGCATGTCTATTCGTTTTTGATTGAATGAAAAAAGTTGTGTAATGAAACTGTTTAGAGGTTATGTTTCTTCTAGAATGGGATCACCCTTCATTTAACAAGTAGATAATAATAGATTATTATTTTAGTTTAATCAGGGGCTGTTCCAGTGTGAGCCCAAGTAAGATAAGGGCTACTATTAAATGAATACTGACTTTTAAGAATTTTTAATTGAGAGCCTGTAATGGTCTGAGTAGAGGGTTTGAGGGATTTGGGATTGATCAAGTTAAAAGAGGTAGTAACACACATCTTAGACAGGATGGCATGAGATAGGCAGTCCCTTACAGTATGAGAATATCCAGAGGCTTACAGCATGGGGGCCACCGTCCAGAAGAAGAGGTCAAACTCCTAGGGAACAGAAGAGCTGGAGAGGAGGCTTAGCAGCAGGGTGGGGAGTCTCTGGGTCAGAGAATTCCAAAGGATAGCAGTGGTTTGGGGACTTATATACAAAGATCCTGTTATCAATTGGTAAGAATTGTCTAGAAAGGTTTTATGGGGTTTGCAGTGCACATAGGCTCTAAATAGCTTAAAATATGACTTTTAAAGCTATTTTCAAAAATTATTGGCTGCATAAAAATTTGAGTTGGGACTAATCAGGCTTTTGAGCTAATGGGTCTCAGCCTATTGTAAAGAAATAAACAACCTAGGGGCCAATATACGGAGCGCATTTTCAGCTCATTTGTGTAATAGTCTACCAGTTTCTTTCCTAGTGTATCCTATACTTTGACTTGTGTATATGGGTTCCAAGAGCACTGCATAAAGGTCACTTTACTTTTTAGTTTTCAGAGGTACTCTCTTGGAAGTCCTGGCTTCTCTAGTTATCTTCGCCTCAGCTGTCTTCAGGCAGATGATTTCTGTTTTTTAACCTGTCATTTTAAATTGTTGTATAAGGGAGCAGAGGTCTACTGTCTATTAGTCCATCTCTCCTAAGGTTGAGTGTCCTTCCTTTAACTGGTGAGTTTAATCTGTATATATTTGTTGTGATTGCTATTGCCTCTACACATGTTTGTAATCCCTATGTGCCTTATTCTTTGTTTAGTATTTTTTCTCTAAAAAAGGTTTGTTTTTGTTTTCAGTTTTGTTTTATTTTGGAATAATAGGCCTTTGATTATTAATAATAGTTATAACTAATTGAATAATTACAATTTTATCGCTATTATTAATATTCCCTTTTCTTTTACTAGTTCAGAAGTTATAGATATAGGTTCCCTTTCTATTCAATTAGTAATTACTCTGACAAATGTACATAATTGCATATTTTATTCAAAATCCAAATTAAACATAAGGATGGTCCACAACTTATGATGCCTATTACGATGCATATTTTGACCCTATGATGGTGTGAAAGCCATATGCACTCAGTAGAAACTGTACCTTGAATTTTGAATTTGGATCTTTCCCTGAGCTGGTGGTATATGGGATGATCCTCTCTTGTGATGCTGGGCAACGGCAGGCACAATAGCTCCGTCAGCCATGCAGTTATAAGGGTAAACAACCGATGCAGCCAAGCCTTCTGCACCCAGGCAACCATTATATCTTTCACTTTTAGTGCAGTATTCAATAAACTATATGAGATCATCAATACTTTATTGTAAACTTGGTTTTGTGTTAGATGATTTTTCCCAATTGCAGGCTAATGTAAGTGTTCTGAGCACATTTAAGGTAGGTGAAGGTGAGCTAAGATGTTCGGTAGGTTAGGTGTATCTTGACTTATGATATTTTCAGTTTAAGATTTATCAGGATGTAACCCCATTGTAAATTGAGGGACGTCTATATATGCGATAAAATACTCTTCTCCTGAACAAAGTAGGGTGCTCAGTACATTTTTATATCCCTCAGAACTTTTACCTTCATGATTCTTCCCACCCCACACACAGATGTCCACAGACAATCCTCCATTTGGTTTATTTATTTGTTATATATTATTAAGACTTAATTTTTTATAGAAGTTTCAGGTTCACAGTGAAAATTTAGAGAAAAGTACAGAGACTTCCCATATACCCCCTCTCTGCCATGTATAACCTCTCCTATTATCAATATCCCCCATCGAAGTGGTATATTTGTTAAAATTGATGAAGTTCACTTATATAATATTGACATATCATAATCACCCAAAGTCCATAATCTACATTAGGGTTCATTCTTGGTGTTTTACATTCTATAGGTCTGAACAAATGCATAATGACAAGTGTCCACTGTTATAACTTTAGACTGGGTAGTTTCACAGCCCTAAAAGTTCTCTGTGCTCTGCCTATTCATCTCTCTCCCCACCCCCAACAAACCCTGGCAACCCTGATCTTTTTATTGTCTTCATAGTTTGCCTTTTCCAGAATGTCATAATTGGAATCATATAGTATAAAATATTTTCAGAATGGCTTCTTTCACTTAGTAAAATGTTTTTAAGGTTCCTCCATGTCTTTTCATGGTTTCATAGTTTATTTCTTTTTAGTGCTATATAATATTCCATTGTCTGGCTGTACCACAGTGTTTATCAGTTCACTTACTGAAACACATCTTGGTTGCTTCCATGTTTTAACAATTATGAATAAAGCTGCTATAAACATCCACGTGCAGATTTTTGTTTGTACATAAATTTTCAGTTCCTTTGGATAAACACCAAGGAGTACAATTGCTAGATCATATGGCAAGAGTATGTTCAGTTTTGTAAGAAACCACCAAACTATGTTACAAAGTAGCTATACAATTGTGCATTTCCAAGAGCACAATTGTATGTCCCAGTTGCTTCACTTAGTTCCCAGCATTTGGTATCGTTGGTGTTCCAGATTATAGCTGTTTTAAGTGTGTAATGGTATCTTATTTTAATTTGCATTTCCCTGATGCTATATGATGTAGAAGATCTTTTAAAATGTTTATTTGCAATCCATGTATCTTCTTGGTGAGGTTCCTATTAAGACCTTTGGCCTATTTTTACTTTGGCTGTTTGTTTTCTTACTGTAGGTTTTTCTTTTATTAAAGTATCATTGATATTAAATCTTATAAAGGTTTAACATGAGCAAAATTGTGGTTACTACATTCACCCCTATTATCAAGTCCCTCCCACAAAACCCCATTACAGTCACTGTCCATCAACATAATAAGATGCTATAGAGTCATACTTGCCTTCTCTGTGCTACCTTCCTTGTGCCCCCCCTACGTTATGTGTGCTAATCATAATACCCCTGAATCCCCTTCTCTGTCCTTTCCTGCCCGCCCTCCCCACCCCCTTTCCCTTTGGTAACTGCTTGTCCCTTCTTGGGTTCTGTGATCTGCTGCTGTTTTGTTCCTTCAGTTTTTGCTTTGTTTGTTATACTTTTTCTAGTTTCCTAAGGTAGAAATTTAGATTATTGATTTTTATATATTTTTTCTTTTCTAGTATATGCATTAATGATATAAATTTCCCTCTAAACACTGCTTTTGCTTCATCTTACCAACTGTGATAAGTTGTGTGTTCATTTTCATTTAGATAAAAATATATTTTTAAAAATTCTCTTGAGCTTTCTTCTTTGACGCACATGTCATTTAGAAGTGTGTTGTTTAATCTCTGCATATTTTGGGATTTTCCAGTTACCTTTCTGTTATTGATATTTTTTAACTCCATTGTTCTTTGAGAATAGACTTTATGTAATTTCTATTCTTTTAAATTTATTGAGGTGTGTTTTATGGCCCAGAAAGTAGTCTGTCTTGGTGAATGTTCCATGTAAGCTTGAGAAGAATATATATCTTGCTCTTGTTGGATGAAGTAGTCTATAAATTCCAATTATATCCAGTTAGTTTATTATTTTTTGTTGAGTTCAGCTATGCCCTTTCTGATTTTCTCCCTGCTGGATATGTCTATTTCTAATAGAGGAGCATTGTCAACTATTGACAGAGGATTCATCTATTTCTCTTATGAGTTCTATTAGTTTTTCCATCATGTAGTTTGATTCTCCACTGTTAAGCGTATACACATTAGGGGCTGCTATGTCTTATTGGAAAATTGACTCCTTTATCGTTATATAATGCCTTTTTTTTATTCCTGACATTTTCTCGTTTTGAAATCTGCTCTATTAATATAGCTATTTCTGCTTTCTTTTTACTAGTGTTAGCATGGTATATTTTTCTCCATTCATTTGCTTTTAATCTATATGTGTCTTTATTTTTATAGTTAATTTCTTATAGTTGGGTTGTGTCCTTTGATCCACTCTGACAGTCTCTATCTTTTAATTGGCACATTTAGACCATGGACATTCAAGGTGATTATTAATATAGTTTGATTAATATCTACCACATATGTTAATATGTTTTATTTATTGCCCTTATCTTTTGGTCCTATTTTTGTCTCCTACTCTTCATGACTTTTGTGGTTTTGATTGATCATTTTATATGATTTCATTTTCTCTTCTTTCTTAGCATATCAGTTATACTTCTTTTTTAGCTTTTTTTAGAGGATATCCTAGAGTTTTCAATACACATTTACATCTATCCAAGTCCACTTTCAAATAATACCACTTCACAAGTAGTGTACCTTTCAGTAACAAAATGATCCTAATTCTTCCCTCCCATCCCTTGTATCATTGCTGTCAGTCATATTATTTATATAAAAGCACACATAAGCATATGTATATGGCAAAGGTTATATACATGGCCAGAGTTAAAGTGGAAGCCTCTATCTGGAACCTTATTCTTCTAGGTCCTGCCTCTACCAAAAAGCTGGGGACAAAATTATGGGTTGTTTCTGGTGCACACACCCCATCCCTATGTTAAATGTTTGCAAACACAAATCTAAAGAATTCTAATAAAGAATCTAATTTCTCTAACATCTATTAACTGGCAGATAGAAAGGGAGAGAGAAGCACATTCCTTCAGCAGCAATATCTGCTCTAGTCTGCTTTTTACCCAGAGACAGGTGAGACTCCTTGAACTTCTAGCTGTCAGGTGCTTCCCCTGTGCTCCTTAACTGTATGCATCAGACTTTGCTAAGAGGCCTCAAGCCCATTGAGTTCATCCTCACTGGGAAACCTCTGCCCACCCTGTGGTGGTTCTACTCAAAGTAAAACAGAAAACAAAAATAATAAATATATTTACAAGTATACATAATTAAATACATTGTTGCTCTTATCATTTTGAACAAATTTTATCTGTTAGTCAATTAAGAATAAGAAAAATCAATGTTTTCATTTTACATTCACTGATTCCTTCTTTAGTGGTCTTCCTTTCTTTATGGAGATCTGAGTTTCTGACCTATATCATTTTCCCTCTCTCTAAAGAACTTTAAAAAATATTTCCTGCAAGACTGGTCTACTAGCCATAAATTCCCTCAGTTTTTGTTTGTTTGAGAGTCTTTATTTCTACTTCACTTTTGACAGATAATTTTTCAGTGCACAGAATTCTAGATGATATGCCTATGTGTAGTTTGTTTCTTTGGTATTCATCCTGCTTGGTGTTCTCTGAACTTCCCAGATCTGTATCCCCCCCACCCCAACACTTTAAATACCTCACTCCATTCTCTTCTTATTTGCATGGTTTCTGTGAAGTCAGACATAATTCATATCTTTGTTATTTTGTAAGTGAGGTATTGTGGGGAAAATTAAAGTTCCTATGGCCTGGATCCTCACCTGAATCTAAACTACTTGATGATGTAACTGGCCTACTGCTAGGCTACTGCTTCCACACCTGTAGGCAATAAGCTATAATTATTGACTGAGTCACTGTACAAAGGGCTCTGCCCAGTGCTCTGGGTGCAGGCAGAGAGGAAGGAGGATTACAGATAGAATTCTAGCGCTCAACCTATCGCCTGGAGAACAAGCCAGGTAATAAACCTTTTTACCCCAAGCATGTTCCACTGTCATTCCTCGGTCTCACTGAATCCACAGTGAACTTGTTCAGGGCTGAAACCTGTTGGCAAAACAGGTGTTTTTCCCTCCAGTTTCTTTCAGAATTTCTTTTTTTTATCTTTTGATTTTCTGTTTGAAGATGATATGCCTGTGTGTAGTTTGTTTCTTTCCTTGGCATTCATCCTGCGTGGTGTTCTCTGAACTTCCTAGATCTGTATTTTGGTGTCTGACATTAATTTGGAGAAATTCTCAGTCATGAGTGTTCCATATGTTTCTTTTTGCTCCTTTCTCGTCCTGATATTCTCATTACAAATATATTATCTGTTGTAATTGTCCCAGTATTTTTCAGTCTTTGTTCCCTTTGCTGTTCAGTTTTTTAAGTTTCTTTTGATATCAAGCTCAGAAATTCTTTCCTCAGCCCTAACCAGTCTACTAGTGAGCCCGTCAAAGACAATCTTCATTTCTGTTACAATTTTTTTTAATCGCTAGTATTGCTTTTTAAAGTTCTTAGGATTCGTACTCTGTTTACATTGTCCATCTGTTCTCACATGCCCTCTACTTTATCTACTTGAGCCCTTAGCATACTAATCAGTTTTTAAAAGTTCTCAGTCCAATAATTCCAACATTTTGGCCATGTCTGACTTTGATGCTTGCTTTGCCTCTTCAAATTGTGCTTTTTACCTTTTGATATGCCTTGTGATTTTTTTCTTGATAGCCATTCATGAAGAACTGGCTAAAAGTAATTGCTGTAAATAGGTCTTTGTTAATATGGTGGTAAAAGTTGTGGGAGTAGAGAAAGTATTTTACAGACCTGTGATTAGGTCTCAGTCTTTTAGTGAGCCTATGCCTCGGGGCTGTAAACTTAATATGTGTTTCTCAGTTTTTTTCTCTCCCCTTAAGAGAACCAGATGGTTAGTGTGAGCTGGACTTGGGTGTTTCCCTCCTTCCACACGGAAGACTAGAGGGGGCTGCAGTTGGCAATTTTCCTTCCCCCAGATCAGTTATCTCTGATAAGTACCCATCAGGTTAAGCCCTGGTTAACTAGTTCCTCCTGAGGTCAAGGCTTGTTAAGAAGAACAGAGCACTCTGGTGCATTCAGAAATGGTTCCTTTGCCTTTTCCCCTGCAGGAAGCACAAGGGAATTTCTCCCTGATATTTCTGTGGGAAACTGGTCGAGCTCCTGGGAGCAAATCTCCCAGTATCGTAGGATCCCTGATGACTGGGTCTCCCTAGAGATTTTTAACTCACAGTTGTCCACACTGAACCTCCAGCAATTCATCAATTATAGTTCTGGTTTTCCTACTCAGGAACTGATTCTTATGTTTCCATTTGTGAGTCCCTGCTTTGGTAAGCCATGACTTCCTGTATTCTCCTTTCTACAATCTTGGGAGCAGCAGTTTGGCCTGTGTCCTCCTCTTTCTTATGGATCCAAGAAGAGTTGTTGAATTTCAATCTGTTCAGCTTTTTACTTGTTAGGTTGGAGTTGTGACTTCCAAGCTTCTCATATGAGGACTCCATTTTATTTTTATTTCCATAATGTTTTTAATTTAATGTTTAAATTTAAACAGTCATAGTTAATGCCACTGAATATTTATTTAGGCTTGCCAAATGATTTACCTATATATTTGTACATCATTGCTTCTTGTATTCCTTTTCTCCTTTCTGGATTTTTGAAATATAGTCTTTGTTGATTCTTTCAGTAAATCTGAATAATAATTCTTTGTCTTTGGATGGCACAAAATGTTTTTATTTTACTCTCAATTTTGTCATTTCTCTGAGGAAAGCATCCTGTGTGTGTATGCATATATGTGTAGAAATGATATATGTGATTTTATAGTTATTTTCTTTCATATATTAAAATAGTTTCTTTTCATTTTCTTCTGCATTAATGGTGGCTGATATGTCTACTGTCCTAATGCCTCTTTTGCAGGTAAACATTTCTTACTCTTAGATACCTTTCAAAGCTTTTCTATTCATCTTGAGACTCAACATTTCACTGAATATACATAGAAATATATTTGTGTTGTGCCTTTCAGATCTGAAGACATGTCTTTCTTCAATTATAACTATTATTTCTTCAAATGTTTTCATGTTCCTTCTCTCTCATTTTCTGGAAATTATTTTAGGTTTATGTTAGAAATTATACACCCATTCTTCTAGTTTTTAACTTCTTGCACACATAGTTTTCCTCTTTAACTCAGTTCAATTTTTTGTTATTTTTTCAGATATGCCTTCTAAACTCATTATTCCTTCCCTGAAATTTTTAATTATTCTAATGAGTTTAATTTTTAATTTATAAATTTTTGCTTGTCTTCTTGTTTGCCTTTTGAATATCTATATCCTCTTTGTTACCTTGAACATTTCACATAGACTTGTTAAGTTGTTATCTCTATTTTCACAGTGTGAATCCTTCCATCTTTTAATTGCACAGGTTTTCTTGGCATTATCTTGTTTCATAACTAACACTGTAGATATTTCATAGGATCTCCAGATATGCTTTGGTCTTTAGAAGCCTCCCTATTGAAAGATCTCACAGATGACTCTATCAAAGTTCCATGGGATTCCCTACTGTTTACCATATTTTTAGGCTCGGTCTTGACTCCAGATTCTTAAAACTATTCAGTTAATCTAAACTTAGTGTTAAAGGTAGGTTTCTGATTTCTGCTGGCTAACTTTTTCCAATCATAGCCTGACATAACTAACTTGCTTGTTTTCTGTGATTCTGAGAAATGGGCAGGCATTTTCCAATCCACTTGATGTCCACTGCTGGATTCCTCTAACATGTGAGATCTCTGGCCTCAATTCTAGCTTTCATGTGGAAGTTAAAGCTCTAGTCTCTAATGTGTGTTTCTAATTCCAGTCCCTCAGAGAGCTCCATTTAAGCTCTGGTCACCAATACATCTAATTGTTTCTTCTTCACTTCTAGGGCTTAGGATATGCTCCCTTTTTTATTTGAGCTGGGGAGTGGAAAGAAATCCTAGTTCTGGTGGTTAAAGTTGGAGAGGAAGCGTTTGCATCCTCTCATGCTACAGTTTTGCCCATAAGTTTCTACTAAATGCCATTAAAACATTGCCATTGACCCCATTGCTAAGATTTCCTTATGAGGAGGTAGTTCAATAAGTGCACAAAGGTTTTGAGAATATCCATTGCAATAGAGGAAAATTGCAAAGACCCTAAATCCCCTATTAGAGGACATCCAAATAAATGATGTACAAAATTCAAATGAATGATATACAAAAATATAGTGGAATATTATAGAGCCAATAGATATATTGTTAAATAATCATTTTCATGGAGACATAAAATCATGATTGAGATGATGATGGTAATATTTAATTCTTATGTGGAGCTTGCTCTGAACCAGATACTATTATGAATGATGTGTGTAGTATGCATGTTATATGTATTAACTCATTTAATCCTCAAAACAACCCTATGTTGCCAGTATTATTTTTCTTTCATTTTACAGGTGAGGAAATTTTGCAGAAAGGTAAATAACTTGCCCATGGTAACACAAGTTTGATATCACATGTTTATGTAAAACATGGAAATGTACACACGTTTTTATAAAATATCCTTCCTTATTGAAGAACACACAGGGAAATATACTCACAGTCCCTTCTGTGTAGGTAACTGGTACCTGGGGAACAGAGGTGGAGGGAGACTTGTTAAGCTTTGATCTGCATGAATGGAAAACCTATTTTAAAATTAAGTAAATGGAGAAGTTACCTGGGCCTGGGTCTGGTATTTAAGTGACTGCAAATGAGAATATTGAGGATTTCTGGTCAAGGAAGCACATGAGGCAAATGGGCAGGGACACATGTGGAGAAAAGTGAGTACTTGTGACTGGCCAGGATGCAGGGTGCGTGAAGTGGAGCAATGAGGGCATAGCACGGACTGATAGGTGCCTGATGCTCCTCTTTCAGAACGCCATTGCTCATAGCTTAGAACAGCATTGTCCTATGGTCACAGTACTATTGTGATAGCAGGTTTTCACAAGTATCAGCCTAGCTTTTATTTACTCCTTTTTCCAATTTCATCTTCTCCTTCTATTCTTTTTCTCTACAAAGTTTGTGTATGCATTTCAGAAGCAACCAGATGCTACAATCAAATAAAATCATCGTGGTGGAAAAAATTTTCCTTCTATTACTTGTCTTTTTAAGGATTAGCAGGTTACTTTTTTATCTCCAAATTCTTAGGAGATTATTTATGTTTCCTTTTTAAAATCCTCACTCTTAACTGGTTCCCAAGATACTTTCAGAAGTTCATTTTGTCTCATTATACCTCCTGTCCTGGATGAGGATCTGGGAAATAGCTGTTTTTCTCAAAGTAAAGTGTCTTTGCTATGCAAGTTTACCCAGGGAGGAGAGAAGATGACGACTATAGGGAATGCTTAAGAACTTGGAATAACCTTGAGGACACCAACAGATTATTTCCCCAGGATGAAAAATGAGCGTTCTGGCAATCTTAGTGTACTGGGCAGAGGCAGCAGGAAAAGGGAGAAAAAAAAATTATGTATTAAAGAATCAAAATCTAGATGCTAAAACTGACTGTCCCTTTGATTAGCTATATGATGATACTGAAATGCATCTTTTTCAACAGGTATCTGTACAGCATGAGAGTATCTTTTGCATCAAAGTAAGGCATTTTATACTGCACTGTTTTATATTAGAATATATCTATTCTATTTGGTGCTTTGAGAGTGTACAGTAAAGTCAACTTTCATATTCTAAAAATATTGCTGGTTCAGAGGACAAGCCTTAGATGAGGCTGCTGAGAGCGTTCTTGTTCTCTCTGGGAGTCTAATTCTGGGAATCTGACTTCAGAGCTGTGTCGTGACTACTGTGATAGTCATCCCTGGTGACAGATGAGAAAGTATAGAAATTTGGAAAACGTGACTTTCAGAGCTTATGCTCCAAGTATGCTAGTGGTCTATTCATTTTTACATTAACACATGTATTATTATTTTTTATTTTTTTATAAGTTTATTTTGATATCATTAATCTACAATTAAATGAGTAATATTATGGTGAGTACACTACCCCTTCATCAGGTCTCCCCCCCACCAACCCCATTACAGTCACTGTCCATCAGCGTAGTGAGATGCCATAGAGTCACTACTTGTCCTCTCTGGGTTGTACAGCCCTCCCCGTGCCCCACCCCCAACCTTACATCTGCTAATCGTAATGTCCCTTCTTCCCCCTTGCCCCTCCCTTCCCACCCATCCTCCAGTAGATCTTGATAACCCATTAAATTTCAGACATTATTCTTCAAACTATCTTGACTATTGTTGAGTGTGTGTATTTTCGTATATACCTCAATATCAGCCTGCCAGTTTCTACAAAGAAACTTTTCTTTGTTTTTAATCCTTATTCGAACAATTTAATTTTCATTATGCAAGTGAAAATACTACTTCCTCTTAATGTAAGAATATGAGTCACATATCTTAAAAGAGATAAGAAAATTTCATCTCAATAGATGACTAGAGCATGAAAGGCATGATATTAGGTCAACACAAGCCTTTGAGGTTTTGAACTCTCATTTCATTCATTATTTTCGTGGACACTAGTGTAATCTTATTTTTTATAATAGTTGGCTTTAGTGTGGAACTCTGATTTTTAAATGGTCTTTAAAAATACAGTTTTCTGTCAGCTTACTCATGTCAGCCCAACTTTTTGAAGCTTGTCAATAATGTCAGCTAATATATCTAAATTAATAACCAGCCTAATCAGGAACCTTTAAAACTCAACACCAACATCTAATCAAAACAATGTTTGAAGATCTATATTTTTATAATGAGGCACCCATGCTATATTCTGTTTTAGAAATGATTGAATTAAGGGAAGATCAAATGACTTGTCCAAAATCATCTAGATGACGAAGAAGTTGGAGCTAAAATGGAAATGTAGACTCCCTGATTTTCACAGTCTGATATTTTTTATGATCACATTTTGCTCCTTGCAAGTTTTTCAGACTGTCTCCTTGGCCTTTTCATTTATTCCCACTTGAATTGGCTCTCCCCAGTTTTCAGCAATGAGAGTCCATCTACTTATGAACTTGCAGCACCAAAATGTCTCACCCCAGAAACTGCTGCTAATAACTTAGTGCCAAAGTGGTCTTTCCTCCCTGAATTCTCAGAACTCTCTGTCCCTCTCCCATGTGCTTGTCCCATTCTGTTTTGTATTTATACAAGTCACTTTTTCCAGCAAGACTGCAAACATCTTGATGGCAGGAACTGATTCTTACACATTCAGTGTAATGCCTAGCCCCATGTCCAGCATAGGATAGGTGCTGACTGATCACTTAATGAATGAATGAATTGATGAACTCAGTGAATAGAGATAATGTTTTAATATGTCCATCAGCACGCATTTAGGGTTACCGTAGAGATGGACAAGGCATGTTAAATTAGAAAGAAACATCCAGATAGTTAGTTGTTCCTCTCATATGAGAAAGATAGTATCATCAACAAGAAAATCAGATACATTCATTGCCGGTACATTTATTGTTTCCAGCTAAGGACAGCTGTCTCCCATAGTGTGCTCTGCTGGGGTTGGGGTCACTCTCCCCATGCTCTGGGGACAATGTGTTCTTTATGACCTTAGAAACAGACATGGGTGGCTACGGTGTAAGTCCTATTAGATTTTGAATCGGTGCTTCCACCTTTTCCTTAAGATAAGCTCGAAGTTTCATTCTTTGAAGAAAAATGAGAATGTGATTTGTTTATTGTGAGAACATAGGTCATCTGAAAAGGCAAACAGTTTTCAAATTAAAGATGGTATCTTGTGTATTGGAGAAGACAGGAATGTGAAACGTGGTCAGAGTTGCGGGAACAGCACACCTCTCTAGTTGGGAACTATAGCAAGTTACTTAATCTCTCAGGGCCTCGGTCTTTCAGCATCCAAGTAAGAAAGATCATTTTCTTGTATCGTGGTGAGGATTAGATATGAGAGAATGTATATGATGTACTCTGTGAAGTCAACAGCATTGGACAATTGTGAGGGATTGCTCATATTGGAAACAGCTACTGAGGTGGTGGAAAAATAACTGAGCTGGAAATTGGTAGGCCTGAAGCTGAGATCTGCAAAGTTAAGAACTGATCTTTGCTGGTCCAAGCAGTGGAGAATGGGGAGGGGGCTGCAGCTTCTCTTGCTTGGCCTTTCCCCACTCCTCCATCTGCATAATGGAGTTTGAAGGCCATTGTCTCATTTCATTTGATTCACATTACTCACTCATGTTTATTTTTAATCCTACTTTAGAGATCGCAAACCTGAATCTTGTATGTCTTGCCCCAGGTCACTCAATCGGTAAGTAGTTGAACTAAAACCTCTACACCAGTTGTCTGACTCCAAATTATGTGTTTCTTTGAGAGAAGGATGGTTTTATTCTCTGTAACAACAGCAGCTAGGGAATAATAAACCTATGCCTTTATAAAAACTGACTGTAGGGTTTCAAAATGGAGAGTTTAGTGTGATTATGAAAGTGTAAATCTTCTTGTGTTTGTAAACGTGTAAACACTACAGAGGACGAATTATTTAACAGACAGAAACAACTTGTCATTGCAGAGTAAGGAAGATAGTATTTGCTGATAGAATTTATGGCTTTGATGTCTCAATCTATATTGTCCCATTAGCGCATCCAGGAATGCTGAATTTATATGATCTTCATCACATAGTTTCATATGTGGGAACAAGATATATTCTGGAGGAAAAATTCCATTATACATATGCCTGTAGCAATTCTCAGAGTATCCTTAGATTCCTCATTAAAATTTCAGATTGGAAGAAACCTTTAAAATCTTTTATTCCAATACCTGTCTGACACTTTAACTCCTTCTTTGAAATCATTGAACTGTGTTCACTCTGCCTCTGTTTGCACCCTTCCATAGCAAAAGGGCTGTAAGTCTGGCAGAGGCACAGTGTGGTAGGGCTTGGGGACCAGAATCTGAGACATGAGCTGAAATCCTAGTTCTGTCCCTTATAAGATATATGACCTTGGCTTGTCACCTAATAGTTGTTTATGTTCATGTTCTCATTTACTCATTCATTATTCACCCACAGATATTGAGTGCACACCATGTGTTGGGCACTGCAGTAAGAGCTGCAGACTCCATGTTTTATATAAGTCATGGCACTTGCCTTCACGGAGGTTGAGGGCAAAAAAAATGAGATGATATAATAAGATAACAGACCTGAAAATGCTGTTGCAATGGAAAAGCCTGATAGGATGTTAGATATTATCTCTTAAGGTAGGACATTAGTTGTTATAACATGAAAATATGATTTCATAGCAAATGAAATTTTGGTTTAAATAAATGATGGAAATAGGTCTGGGGGAAAGAGGCTGCTCTGTGGGGTTATCCCAAGACAGAGATGTGGTAGAAGCATGGTGCTAACCTACCTTCCCAGGGGAGCACTGTGGGATGTGGGGAAGGTCCTGAGCTGCAACAAGGTTTTGGAAGGCTGTGGAATATGAGGAACTGAACCACTGTTAACAGAAGACTGTGCACCATGAGATGTGATCCGGTCTCTCAGCCATCCAATTTTCCTGAATGTTATGCAACTCATGAGCTACCGAGTATGATTGGATTTCTTACAGAGAACTATAAAGGGCTGTGTGTTGAGTTTAGGTTTTATATGGGACAGAATCCAGGTAGCATTTATGAAGAGAAGGCAGAGTAGAAATTCTGCATCCTACTGGTATAGCTGTAGCAGTTATAGCTTGTATGCATTCTTACTGGCCCCTTCTGATGGATTAGGGTCCGTGACCAGTAGGTTAAGAAATATTTTGAATGCCATATTCTTGCCAACAAGGTTATTTTATCCCTTCATTCTTCTAGTCTACATTGGATCACTGATAGGGATGAAAATGGGTATGCAAAATGAGTGATTTCACCCTTTTCCCAGAACAAGGGTTATGTTACCTTATCAGCTTATAAAGACCTAATGGGGAAACATATCGATCCACATCTGAACATTTTGCATTGATCAGTGCCTCCTCATTTCTTCATTAGGAGAAGAATAAATTCCAGCTTTACTTCCAGCATGACTCATATCAATCTCCTTGAGTCTTGGTTGTAGTCAAATATTCTTTCTCACTTTCTTTGCTGTAGTACAAACATTTTCAGTACCAACTCTCTTGCAGATTCATTGGGCTAAGACCTTACTTTCCATTTGCTAAAAATCCACTGATTTTACATATTATCTTAAGTACTGCTTATTTAAACTTTGTTTATATCCAAGCACTTAAGTTAAAAAATGTTTCTCTGTTATTCCCAGAGGTAGAAGAACTCCTGTTTCTTTTTTCCTCTTGAGGTAAGAGAGATTCATCTTGTCCTTACTGAGTTCTTTTCTGTACACACAGTCCTCCAATCTCATCCTTTTCTATATTACACTGAGTTGTAGCCTTGTTGCACTAATTATATACAAATATTATTTTAATCACATAGCCCTCTTATCCATCAATTAGATCAGGTCTCGTAAGGCTTCTTACTACTATGAAGTTTATTATTCTAATTTCAGTTAAATCTTGTTAACTTCTGGATTACCTTCACAGACATCTTGTTCTCTGTCAACTTCTTATATGTTGGTAATTAGGATACTTATGCTCCTTTTCTCCCTACTCATTCTTTGTGGTCTAGTTCATCAGCTGCTTATATTTGTTGAGAAAAAAATGGAATTTTCTCTCCAAATCTCATCTGAACACATACAGACTTGCTTTTTCATTTTGTTGATGACCAAGGAAACTGGTTTTGGTTTCTAGAACCTAGGGAACTGGGGGTACTTTGTGTAAGATAAAGAAGCAATTGCTTCTTCTGTCACATACTCTCACACTTCCATTTTCTGCCAGATGTATAATTTCTTCTCCCTGCCTTCTCCAAGCTTAGTTAGGACTTCCCATGCTCTTTTATGGCAGTGTTACTGAGGGCTGATATATGAGGGTGTGTGTGTGTGTGTGTGTGTGTGTGTGTGTGTGTGTGTGTGGGTGTGTGTTTAAGCAAACAAATGAGAAAAAGTAGTTATTTTTTGCAGCATCCCTTTTTCCAAGAGGATCTAGGTGAGGCCCTACATCCTCTTTGGTTCCTGTGGTCCATTGGTTCTTTTCTTTCTTCTACTATTTCTGTGGACTAGAATATTTACCAAACTCTGAAGATAAGTATTCCCATTTCAGACACTGTATAGGACAAAATGTAAGGTGGTCCTTGATCCGTTTCTTTTCTGCTGAGATAACTAAAAACATTTTGTATGGATTTTTCATACATACAAGGAGAGAGATTAGGGTCCAGAACATTCTGCTGGTGATGAGAGCAATGACTGACTTCATTTTACTTCTATTCTTTGCTTTTGGTGCTGCTGTAGCTCACCCAGCAGAAATACCACTACCTGTACGCCACCGACTGGTTGGATGAGTGACCCCAGGTACAAGCATGACAGCTTTGGCTCAGCAGGCACAATAAATTGAATCTTGCAGAATATTTATTAGGCTTTCCTAATAATCAGATTTATATGCTATGTGGCCTGGAAAAGACCGACTTTGTTTCTTTTCAGGGACTTTATTCCAGAAGTGTTGCTAGAGAAAACTAAAATAATGAATCCCAGGAGCCATTTACAGCTGATCTGACAGTTAGGTCTAAATTGGAAATCCTTATCTAAAGTGATATTTGAATTGTGTTATATTTAACAATACACAGAATAAATATATCTATATCTTTCTTTAAAAACAAGGTTAGACTGATGGACAGTGACTGCAGTGGGGTATATGGTGGGGACTTGATAATAGGGGGAATCTAGTAACCATAATGTTGCTCATGTAATTATATATTAATAATAGCAAAAAAAAAAAACACAACACAAGGTTAGCATTTGGTGCAGTCCCAAACCAATTAACTTATATAATCCTAAAGAAAAGCAAAGGTTTAAGATTTCAGAGCTAATCTTAATTCCCTAGCAACTGTGAGATATTTCTCTCCAGCATACATATACCCACCTCCCTGTATATTACAGATCACTGCTAGACTTTTCCTTCGAATGCCCCACTGAACATTCAAACTTAGCACATCTAAATTCACCCCTACTTCCTCCCAGTTCTCATTCTATGTTCCACATCTCAGCGAATGTCATCACCCTTCGCTAACACTATTAAGACGAGAACAGGAGTGCGATCATTAATACCTTTTTCTTTCTCACTTCTCAATTTCCCAGGTCAGTCCATATTTCCTCCAGACTTTTGACAGTTGACAGTCTGTTTCTAATTTCCAATCTTGTTCAGTTTTGTAATGTTCTATGTTGCAAATGCTGGTCTTTTCTCTCCAAATAGATAAACTATTTTTCAAAGATAAACATCATATTCCATGCCTTTTGGTATCTTTCCATGTAAATACTGGTGCTAGGGCTATAAATACATGGATTAGAAGTTAAAGTTCCTTTCCAGGGGTCTGTGGCATTTTCTTCATATATCACCTCATGCCCGGCATCAAGGCTGAAACTGGACCTGTTGATTAATTGAACTGTGTTAACTCTAAAGCCCTCTGCTGTAGCATGCCATGCATTAAGAGCTGCAGGAATTTCAAGTGACATCAGAAGCGACCAAGCCTAACTTTCACTGAGGCTGCTGCTGCCGCTCCTGTGGGCATAATGTCTCTGCTCATCAAGAAACATTTTCTTTCTGCTTATGTACTTACCATATGGTTTTATTAGAATGAATAGCTCTCTCCTTGTAAATAGATTTGGTCGGAAATCCAGTTTCTTTCAGGGCAAGTGGGAGAGGTCAAAGGGCCATAAATATTTCTCCTTTAAACTGTTCATAAGTAAAATGGCATTGCTGCAAAGGCCTAACAAATGGCTTGCTGTATCCTATGTCATGTGCCAATCCCTGGCAATCTTCTCTTTCTTTTTTTGATGAAAACAGATTGTATCATTGTCTCTTAGTCTTGAGTTAAACTCATGGGTGCCTTAATGGATAGCGATGTCTGGAAGAATGAAAACAAATCACCAGAGCATCAACCCTAACTTCTAGCTTTTATCCTAAACTTGAGAAATAGACTTTCTCATCATGCTTTCCTCATTGTTTTATCCAGTGCTGGACCAAGGAGACCTCGGTGGGACTAACCCCTCTGCCTCTGATTCGTGTGCTTCCGGTAAGCCTAGTACCTCTTTGGACTTATTTTTCTGTGTTAAATGAAGGTATTACCTTCTATACATTCTTCATATATTGATGTAGATACATATTTCACCCTATTTTCAAAATTGGCAATCCATCATGTAACTGGTTTCGTGGAATATTTCTAGGTGGCATACATGCACAGAAACAGAGATTATACAGTGTTCTTGCACATGCATTATCTCATGTGATTTTTCACCTCAGAATGACTATCTGGGGGAAAATGGACAAATTTTTAATATTCTTTTCTTCTTTGAAATGTGAGCTTCAGTAGGGAAGAGATGAAAATTGCACTGTATTGAGTATCTACTATCTGCAAGCCATCATGCTAGGTGCTAAATATATAAATTGAAATGTCATAAGCTGATTCCACTTATATCCTCTCTTGGTTGAGTTTATATCTATTCTAGAATGCTTTCTTCTTATGTTTCTGTCATCCCCAGAGGTGTCTAAGACATCTATTACGGAGGCTTAATTTGTCCAGTATCATTTGGCAGAAAATTGACCTTACATAAGAGTTGATTGGAATGTGGGTGGCAGCAACTCTGAACAGCACATTTTCATCCCAAATACTCATAACAGTCTGACTCAAAGAAGGGTTAGTGGTGTTCTCTGGCTGGCAGCAAGAGGGAGAACTAGTGCTGCATCAGTATAAAATAGGGTAGCAAAATGGGACTCTTTCTATTTCATTTTGGGCTGAGGGTCTCAAAGATGACAGATCGGCTAGATGTCCAAGCAAGTCCTCAATTTTGAGATCTTAATATCTACCTAATGGTTTATTCAGATATTAAAATCAACCTCTTAAGGCTGGAAAGGTTGATAAGGGAGACCCTTTTGGATGAAACAGCTTTTTTAGGGAGAGCGTTGCTGATATACAGTGTGTGCTTACCATCCTCTTTACTACCCATACAGGAGGGGATAGTATAAAAGGAAATTTAGAGAAACACGCAGGATAATCAACCTATATCCCCTAGAGTTTTTGAGGTGAAGGTACCAAGGCAAAGTCTTTGCCCCCAAATGTGTCTCTGAGGAGAATGTGGCAGAAGCATCCTATGTCAGAGGATGGAATTTAGAGGCTCGTATGGAGAATGAACTGTGTGCTTCCCCAGGAAACAGTTGGTGTGGTTCATTCTAGATACTTTTGAGAGAACTGCCCAATGAAGCAAATAATCGCCAAAGAGGGAGAGGACCAACAGCTGTCCAGGGACTAAGACAGGAATAAGAAGTAACCAGCCAGACTGGAGACAGTGCATGCATGAAGGGAGCTGCAGTTGGAGGTCTCTAGTAGGTATAACTAGGAGAAACTCACAAAGCTCTCCACATATCCTTGAGAGAAAGAACTAGCTTTAAACACCCAGTACATCGCTGTTGCCCAAGGCTGTGCCCTTCTCACTAATACCATGTTTCCTGTTCTCTACCCTGAGGGGTCTGACTTCCTATTGCCAGCCAGGATGGGAAGGGGCAGAGGAGCTGGGAAGCAACCACATCAGGCCCTTTTCCCTCCACTGCTTGGGTGGGAAGAAACTTTAAATTGGTAAGAGGACACAGTCATATAATTCTGACACTGGACTGGGTGTTTCAGTTTCCAAATCAAGGTCCTGTAGAAATGTTTGGAGGAATGTTAATTTTCTAAGAGTGACCAGACAGAAAATATGGGACTTCCTGAAAATACCAGAGGCCAGAGAAAGAACTAGCACATTCCCAAAGGCTGGGTTTAAGCAAACAAATGAGAAAAAGTCGTTATTTTTTGCAGCATCCCTTTTACCCAGAGGATCTAGGGGAGGCTCTACATCTTCTTTGGTTCCTGTGGTTCTTTGGTCTTTTTCTTTCTTCTACTATTTCTGTGGACTAGAATATTTACCAAACTCGGAAAATAAGTATTTCCACTTCAAATACTGCATAGGAAAAAATATGAGGTGGTCCTTGATCCATTTCTTTTTTGCTGAGATGACTAAAACATTTTGTATGTTTTTTTTCATATATACAAGGAGAGATATTAGGGTCCAGAACATTCTGCTGGTGACAAGAGCAATGACTGACTTCTTTTACATGCATTGATTTTTCATAATCCAAGAGCAAGGGCAAATAATCCCACTGCCAAAACAAATGCGTTGCTTTTCAGAAGTAAATTTATAGATACCCAGTGTTAGAGAAGAGATTTGAGGTCTCTATTTGTTGTTTCCACATTTTTGAAATCACCTTTACTGAAAAATATTTTCTCCAGTTTTATTGAGATGTAATGGACGTATAGTAAAGTACTAGTTTTAGAGGTATAATACAGCGATTTGATATTTATTGTGAAATGCTTACCACAGTAAGCTTAGTTAACGTCCGTCATCTCATATAGTTACAATCTTTTTTTTCCCGTGATGAGAACTTTTAAAATTTACTTTCTTAGCAGCTTTCAAAAACAATACAATATTGTTAACTTTAGTCACCAGGGTGTACATTACATCCCCAGAACTTATCTTATAACTGGAAGTTATATCTTTTGACCATCTTCACCCATTTTGCCAACCCCTGGCAATACCAATCTGCTCTCTGTATCCATGAGTTCCTTTTTAAAAAAATTGTGCATATAAGTAAGATTATACAGTATGTGTCTTTCTCTTCGCTACCACTTAGAGTAAAGATCCTCTCTACAGTGTCTTTGAGAACAGTTATCTAGACTGTACTTGATTGTTTCCACTGAGGAGGTCTCACTGACGCTCCTCCACATAAAGATATACAGTTTTCACTTGAAAACAGAAAACTAGATATACTTCCTCCAATTTGTAGATTATTCAGCTCTAGACTACAGTGAGTAAGGCAATTCATTTTTATTATAATTATTTTAACTGACAGAAATTCAGTCCCTCTTGGGATAGTGAGAAAACATACCACTGTATACTTTCTGTTGTCATTTTTTTTTAAAACTACTGTTAATTCAAAGAAAATGGTTACATAAAATCCAGTCTGTTCTAGAAATATAAGTGGCTGTTCCAATACATAACATTTTGAATATCAAATTATATGGTAAACATACAATAAGGAGAAAGTAACACACCTCCTGTGTACAGTACTATCATCGACTAGGTGGCTTACAACAACAGAAGTTTATTTCTCACTGTTCTGCAAGCTGCGAAGTCCGAGATCAAGTCCCCAGCAGGTTCTGGCGGTCTTTCTGTGTCCTTACATGATGGCAGGAACGAGGGAGCTCTCCGAGGTTCCTCTTTGAAGGGCAGTAATCCCATTCATGAGTGCTCCAACCTCAGCCTAATCACCATCTCCAAATACTATTGTACTGGGGATTAGGTTTTAACGTATGAATTTGGGCAGGACACCAACAAGCAAGGACCAAATCTTGGACAAAGAGTGAATGCTTGCTGTGCTCAGGGCATCCATATTAAGATATTTCTTTTAATGTATCCTTGGTAAGTTTCTTCGTGTTTTTATTGGCCTCTTCATTTTTGGATTAAAGATTAGAGAATTAGATAAAATTGAATTAAAGCATTCAAAGCTTTGTATTGTAGGGATGAAAAGGACAATATCTAGATTTATAATTTTACTGTTGCTTAGCTTCATTCTTTCTCCAGGATCTACATTTGAGCTTCCAAAGCCTAGATCCAAAGCTATTGTAACAAGGAAGAGGCCTGCCATTTGAGTCGCTTCCCCTCAGTGAGCAAGCTGCTATTAGGCTATGTATGTGCTTTCACTTTACTAGCCTTCCCCTGAGGTTTTGGTATGTTTGATAAGTTATAGGGCCCAGAAAGAGCTCACAGATTTCCAGGGGAAAGGAGGATATGCTCAGGAAGAACTAATGGACACATTGAAAACCTTAATGAAGCTTTAAATTGAGATTTTTAGTGAACTTGAATGAAATGTAGAATAAAGTAGATATTTGAAAGTTTAAATTTGCCATTTTTTAAAATAAAATATGTATTACCAAGATCATAAAGTAGACATAATCAATAAAAGAAAATATCAAGGCATACTGTTAGTAGGTAAAGAACAAAGTATTTCAAAATCAAGATATTCCCTATAATATCTCAGGGATTAAAACTAAATAGAATTTACTTACACACTTAGCTTTCTGTTATGATTTTGAGTTTGGTGTTAGATTAAGATATTTCCCTATAAGTTATGAGTAGACAACAATTCTATGATGGAATCAAGAAAAGTAATCTAAACCAAGCACATTAATATGTTAACAAAATATGTTGCAAAGAACATGATAATTTTATTATGAGCTTAAATTTTAAAAAGTGTCTGGCTTTGAGTATATTAAGAATAGTATTGGTCAATACTATAGCATGGTAAGACAGTACACCAGGAGTTAGAAGATGAGAGAGGCTATATATTATATACATATATATATACACACACATATACATATATAGAAAGAGAGGGTTATAGTAGTATATAATATTTATTATATATTTTTTATTGAAATATAGTTGATACCCAATATTATATTGGTTTCAAATATACAACACAGTAGTTTACAGGCACATACACAAGTCATGACATATATACAATCATATGTATAAATCATAATTGTGTATCTTGATGAATTATCACAAAGTAGACCCATATAACCAACCACTCATATGAAATAAATATGTAACATTCTGAAAGCTCTCCTCATGCCTCCAGTAGATCACTATACAATCCCTACTGTCCAAATGCAACTACTATCTTGACCTCTAATAACATGGCTTAGTTTTGCTAAACTTAAATACAGCCACACAGTGAATATATATAACTATGTATGACATTTGTCATATATAATTTTGTGTGTTGTATATGATTATTTTAATTTGTATACGTTTGTATGTTATCCATGTTTCATGCAGAAATAATTTTCATTGCTGTGGAATATTTCATTTCATATAACAGGATGTATTATACATATATTTGTACTCTATTAGTTTGGTACTATTAATAGTTTTTGTGTAAATATTCTTATACATGTTTTTGGGTGAACATACATGTGCATTTCTGTGAGGAATATGCCAACCAGAAGTAGAGTTGTGTCATAGGGTATGAATAGCTGATTAGCTGGTCCAAAATGTTTTTCTAAAATGTGCCAATTTATGTTCACATATAGGGAGTCCTTATATTTCGTATGCTCACCAATGGTTGATATTGGCTGTCATTTTTATGTTAGCCCACTATGATGGTTGTGAATGATACAATGAGGTTTTATTTACAATCTCCAGGTAACTAAAGAAGTTGAATAGGTTTTCATATATATATTGGCTATTTGAAAATACTCTTTTTTCGGAAGTATTGGTCTTTTTATCTATTAAAAAAAATCACCTGTCGGTGTTTTTGGATTTTAGGAGTTTTTAATAAATATATAAAAATATATTCTGATTATAAGTCATTTGATGAATATATCATCTCTGATTCAATGGTATGCAGTTTGATTTTTTAAATGCCTTTTAATGAAATGAAGTTCTTAATTTTAAATCTAATCAATTAACTCTGTTGAAGTATAACGTACTTAAAAGATTCACCTATTTTAGTGTGTACTTAGTAAATTTCTAGGGTTGTGAAATCATACTCATAGTCTAGCTTTGAAACATTTTCATCATCCCACCCAAAAAATCCCCTGTGCTTGTTTTGGGTCAATCCATATTCCCACTAGGGAGGAGGAGAGTACATAGAGTAGAACATGATATGAAGATGGAGACAGAGATTGGAGTGGACATGGCCATAAGCCAAATGCTTAGTTCTGTTTACAAAAGTACTGATGAAGCTTAGCTTTGACTGACTATAGAGTTCTATCTTCTTGGGTTAAGTCCATCTCTACATTGATTAGCTTGGTTCTATGTCATACTCATATTTTTCTGCCTTTATCATTCAACTCAAGCCCACTGCCGGTCATTTCTCAGTTATCAGTGCTACTATGTTAAAAGGGCTAGAAGTACTTCATCTATGTCAGTAAATACCTAAAGTTCAGTCTAAACATGTAAGCTTTCTGATCCATTTCATCAGAGTTCTCAGACTGCATCTCTGCTACTCCTGAGCTTATCACTTGTGTACTTTAAATACTAGTGTACCAAACATAACAGGATAAAATCCAAACACAGGTGTTTCTCAACTCCCTCCCAAATGTGTTCTGCTTTACAGATAGTCTCTGGCGGATTAGAGGGCTGAACATACCCCTCAGGTTGATTTTTCTCTAATTGTTTTTTAAATGCTTTGTTATTCATTCATTCATTTCCTCACTTAAAAACCATTCATTAAACTCTACTACACTGTCCATGGTATTTTACTAGAAGCTGGAATAAAGACTTGAATAATTTGGTCCCTAACTTCAAGTAAATACATAAACACTAGACAGTGAAAAATCCTACCAAGCTTGAAAGTGCAGAGCGCTATGGTAACACTGAAAGGAGGCACACTGCTTTCACACTTGGCCATTGTCTTGCCAACTGAGTTATGGCTTTGCTGTTTGTTTTATACCTGCCATCTGAATGCTCTGTAATCATTGTAGGCAAAGGTAGTGACATAGGTATGTATCTCATGTGAATTTGAAGGGAATGATGATAATGATAATGGAAATGATGAGTACTCAGTAAGTATGTATAGTGAATGAATGAATTTTACAGATGAATAATCTGAGAATTAAATAACTTGCACAAAGTCATGGCTAGTAACTGACAGAGCTCAAACTAAAAACTGTGGTTGTCTATTTTCAGAGTATGAGCGCCCAACTGCTGTATGCTCTGCCTATTTACTTGCATAGGTAAAATATTCTGGCAGTATTTACAACCCCAAATTGCTTTGTAACTGAGAACAGTCTTAATGGCGATCATGGGAAGTTTTCAGTTTTAAGTACAGTTTAGTTCATATGCCAGATTAGCATGCACAAAAATTTTATTTTTCACTGTGCTATCTAACTACTGAAAAATCACAGAGGGAGATGTGAAATATTTGAATAAAGAAGGCTTTTTACTTTTGGAGAAAATTTGAGATTCAGATGATGTAGAAATAGAATATGGTTTCTTAAAAAAACAGAAGTATGGGTGGTATGGAAAAGACCTTTTTTTTTCTTTTCAATAAAACACATCCTTTTTGATGCATTTTTTTCTTGGAAGAGAGATATACATGAAATGATACCCAATGAAGAATAAGTCTTTACTTTTTATCTTAAAATTAAACCAAGGATTTTAGACTCAGGGAATTTCTATTAAAGGAAAAAGTGGAAACAGCAAAAGCAAAGGGTAGTGGTGAATGTTTTATGTGTCAATATGACTCCATCATAGGATGTTCCAATAAATGGCTAACTATTATCTCTGGGTGTGTCTGTGAGGATGTTTTTGGAGGGGTTAGTATTTGAACTGGTGGGCTGAGGAAAGAAGATGGCCCTCTCCAGCGTGAGCATCACCCAGTTGGCTGAGAGCCTGAACAGGACAAAAAGGCAGAGGAAGGTTGAATTCATCCTCCAACTGACGGCTTAGCTGGAACATTGATGTCAGGCCCTCAGCACTCCCGATTCTCACGCCTTCAGACTCAGGAGGGAATCTATATCACCAGCTTTCTGGCTCTCGGGCTTTTAAGCTACATTATAAGCCTTTCTGGGTCCCCAGCTTGCAGACAGCAGGTCAGGAGACTTCTCAGCCTTGGTAATCACGTAAGCCAATACCTTATGATAAATATATAAAATCTCCAATTGCTTCTGTTTCTCTAGAACACTCTGACTGATACACAAAAGATATTTGCAAAACTTTTGTTATTCACAATGACTTTTTGTATGTACCAACCATTTAATTCTCCTATTGACTCTACCTTAGTTTTCTAGTACTGTGTAACAAATTAATCAAATTACCACAAACTTAGTAGCATAAGACAACACCCACAATTTCTCTCATAGTTCTGTAGGTCAGAAGTCCAACACAGTGTGTTGGATTTTCTATTCAGGGACTTGAAATAAAATCAAGGTATTGCTGGGGGCTGCAGTCCTCATCTGGGGCTCAGGATCCTGTCTATATTCAGGTTGGTGAAAGAACTTTTTTCATTGTCATGCTTTCTCGCTGATCCCCTCCATCCATAGGCCAGCAATGGCTCTTAGAATCTTCCTTATGTGTCGGATTTCTATGCCTTCCTCTTCTGCTTTTGAGGGTAATGTGATTACACTGGGCCTACCTGAATGATCCAGGATATTCTTATTTTAAGGTCAATTGACTAGTAGCCTTAATTACATCTGCAAAACCCTATTTGTCATATAATGTTAACATAACCAAGGAGCTGCACCAGGGGACAAAGATCATAGGGACTAAAATTCTGCATACCTCAGGCCTTGTGTGTTAATATGCATTTTATTTGTGGGTAGAATCTCATGTGTTCTGCTAAAAATTCCAGTTCTTGAAAGAATGCTACGAACACAAAAAGGGTGAATACTACTGCCATAGGGCTACTGCAAGAATGGGAGAGCAAAGGGGAATGATTTGGTCCTGAAATACGGACATAATTTCCATTCACTCAATAATATGCTTTGAATTTCTAATGTGTAGGCAGCTTTTCAGGTACTGTGGGATGTGGAGAAAAAAGTTTAATTTTCTTATTTATAAAATTACAAAATATTTAATGAGATAAAAAATGCCTGCTAATGCATCTTGTCCTTCTATGAAGCTTTAAAATAATAATAGCTATTGTTATATTGAACACATATTATATGTCTAAGACTTAGATAGTTTTATTTATGTAAACCTGTCTATAATGGTGTTAAGAGATGGTGTGGGTAAAATTGCAATATTTCCAGAATCTCTCACCTGGCTTTAGTGCATCTCCACACAATAGGTGTTTCCAAGGGGTGGAGAGAAGTAACCATCTTTATATCAACAGGTAATTACAAGGGCGAGCAAAGGCTTATCTGGACCGGAGCGGATGGGTGTGGGGGGCTCTTCTTCTGCAGCCTGGTTGCGAGAGACAGGGGTGAGCAGAAGAAGAGTGCTTGTAAGAACTTGTAAGAAATAATCGGTTTGTCCCACTTTATTTCTCCCTTTGACTGATTTCACTTTCAAAAGTATTTTGCCCCGGGATTTTCCCCCAGAGTTATAGTTGGTTATCAACTCTCTATTTTAAAGAATTGGGAAAATAAGTCTTAGAAAGGTTAAATAACTTGTTCAAAGTCATATAATTAGTCAGTGCCAGACCTGGAATTTGAATGTGAGGAAACAGCCACTCATTTTACCAGTCCCCCTCTCCGTCCACTGCCTGTAGCAACCATAATCTGTTTTCTATATCTATGAGCTCATTTTTTCTTTTAGATTCCACATATGAATGAAATCATATGGTATTTGTCTTTCTCTGTTTGGCTTATTTCCCCTATCATAGTGCCCTCAAGATGTACCCAGGTTGTCACAAATGTCAAGATTTCCTTCCATTTTTGGCCAAATGATATTCTGTTGTGTGTGTGTGTGTATAGAATAACATTCTCTGTATCCATTCATCCATCAGTGAGACATAGGTTGCTTCCATGTCTTGGCTGTTGTAAGTAATGCTGCACTGAACGTGGGGGTGCATATATCTTTTTGAGTTAGTGGTTTCTTTTGATAAATACCTAGCAGTGGAATTGCTGGATCATACAGCAGTTCTCTTTTTAATTTTTTGAGGAACTTCCATACCGTTTTTATTGGCTGTACCAGTTCACATTCCCTTTTCTCCACATCCTCACCAAAAGTTATTTCTTGTCTTTTTAAAAGAAATTTATTGAAGTATAGTTGACATACAATATTATGTTAGTTTCAGGTGTGCAAGATGATTTGACAATTATGTAATTATAAAACGCTCATCGCAATAAATGTAGTTAACATGTGCCACAATACAGTTATTTCTTGTTTTTTTGATAGTAGTGATTCTAACAGGCATGAGGTGATACTTTATTGTGGTTTTCATTTGCATCTCCTTGATGACTAGCGATGCTGATCCCTTTTGCATGTAACTGTTGGCCATCTGTTTGTTGTTTTTGAAAAAAATGTCTATTCAGATCCTCTGTCCATTTTTAAGTTGTGCTGTTTGTTTCTTTTTTTGCTATTTATGTGTGTTTCTTTTTTTGCTACTTATGGGTATGTACTCTTATTTATTTTGGACATTAACACCCTATCAGATATATGATTTGCAAATATTTTCTCCCATTTGGTAGACTTTTCATTTTGTTGATAGTTTCTTTAGCCTGTGCAAAAGTTTATTACTTGGATGTCGTCCCATTTGTTTATTTTTGCTTTCGTTGTCTTTGCTTTTGGTGTCAAATCCAAAAAGCATCACAAAGACCAGTGTCAAGAAGCTTCCCACCTGCTTTCTCCTAGAAGTTTTATACTTTCAGGTCTTAACATCTTTTATCCATTTCTAGTTAATTTTTGTGTGAAGCTTACCATAGTGGTCCAGGTTCATTCTTTTGATGTGGCTGTCCAGTTTTCCCAGCACCATTTTTTGAAGGTACTGTCCTTTCGCCATTGCATACTCTTGGCTTCTTTGTCATAAATTAATTGACCATATATGCATGAGTTTATTTATGGGCTCTTGTTTCTATTCCATTGATCTATGTGCCTGTTTTCATGCCAATACTGTTCTGCTTTGATTACATAGCTTTGTAATATAGTTTGAAATCAGGGAGAAGGATAGATCCAACTTTGTTCTTTCTCAAGATTGCTTGGCTATTTGCAATCTTCTGTGGTTCCATACAAATTTTAGGATTTTTTTTCTATTTCTGAGAAAAATGCCTTTGGAATTTTTTTTTCTTTTTCTTTTCCAGCATCTATTAAGATGATCATGTTTTTTTTTCCATTTTTAAATTTAAATTTTTTTATTTTTCTTTTATTTTGCTATTATTAATATACAATTACATGGGCAACATTATGGTTATTAGACTCCCCCTATTATCAAGTCCCCACCACATACTCCATTGCAGTCACTGTCCATCAGATAGTAAGATGTTATAGAGTCACTACTTGTCATCTCTGTGTTACACTGCCTTCCCCGTATCCCCTCAGCCCATGCCAACTCGCTACATTATGTGTGCTAATTGTAATAGCCCTTTATCCCCCTTATCTCTCCCTTCCCACCCATCTTCCCCAGTCCCTTTCCCTTTGGTAACTGTTAGTCCATTCTTGGGTTCTGTGAGTCTGCTGCTGTTTTGTTCCTTCAGTTTTTTCTTTGTTCTTATACTCCACAGATGAGTGAAATCATTTGATACTTGTCTTTCTCTACCTGGCTTATTTCACTGAGCATAATACCCTCTAGCTCCATCCATGTTGTTGCAAATGGTAGGATTTGTTTTCTTCTTATGGCTGAATAATATTCCATTGTGCATATATATCACATCTTCTTTATCCATTCATCTGCTGATGGACACTTAGGTTGCTTCCATTTCTTGGCTATTGTAAATAGTGCTGCGATAAACATAGGGGTGCATATGTCTTTTTCAAACTGGGCTCCTGCATTCTTAGGGTAAATTCCTAGGAGTTGAATTCCTGGGTCAAATGGTATTTCTATTTTGAGTTTTTTGAAGAACCTCCATACTGCTTTCCACAATGGTTGAACTAGTTTACATTCCTACCAGCAGTGTAGGAGGGTTCTCCTTTCTCCACCTCCTTGCCAACATTTGTTGTTGTTTGTCTTTTGGATGGTGGCTGTCCTAACTGGTGTGAGGTGATATCTCATTGTGGTTTTAGTTTGCATATCTCTGATGACTAGTGATGTGGAGCATCTTTTCACGTGCCTGTTGGCCATCTGAATTTCTTCTTTGGAGAACTTTCTGTTCAGCTCTTCTGCCCATTTTTTAATTGGCTTATTTGCTTTTTGTTTGTTGAGGTGTGTGAGCTCTTTATATAATTTGGATGGCAACCCCTTATCAGATATGTCATTTATGAATATATTCTCCCATATTGTAGGATGTCTTTTTATTCTACTGATGGTGTCCTTTGCTGTACAGAAGTTTTTAGTCTGATATAGTCCCATTTGTTCATTTTTGCTTTTGTTTCCCTTGCCTGGGGAGATATGTTCATGAAGAGGTTGCTCATGTTTATGTTCAGGAGATTTTTGCCTATATTTTTTTCTAAGAGTTTTATGGTTTCATGACTCACATTCAGGTCTTCGATTCATTTTGAGTTTAGTTTTGTGTATGGGGTTAGACAGTAATCCAGTTTCATTCTGTTACATGTAGCTGTCCAGTTTTGCCAACACGAGCTGTTGAAGAGGCTGTCATTTCCCCATTGTATATCCATGGCTCCTTTATCATATATTAATTGACTATATATGCTTGGGTTTATATCTGGGCTCTCTATTCTGTTCCACTGGTCTATGGGTCTGTTCTTGTGCCAGTACCAATCTATCTTGATTACTGTGGCTTTATAGCAGAGCTTCAAGTCAGGGAGCATAATTCCCTCTGCTTTATTCTTCCTTCTCAGCATTGCTTTGGTTATTTAGGGTCTTTTGTGGATCCATATGAATTTTAGAACTATTTGCTCTAGTTCATTGAAGAATGCTATAGGTATTTTGATAGGGATTGCATTGAATCTGTAGATTGCTTAAGGCCAGATGGCCATTTTGACAATATTTATTCTTCCTAGCCAAGAGCATGGGATGAATTTCCATTTATAAGCATTCTCTTTAATTTCTCTTAAAAGTGTCTTGTAGTTTTCCGCATATAGGTCTTTCACTTCCTTGGTTAGGTTTATTCCTAGGTATTTTATTCTTTTTGATGCGATTGTGAATGGAATTCTTTTCCTGATTTCTCTTTCTGCTAGTTCATTGTTAGTGTATAGATTTCTGTGTATTAATTTTGTATCCTGCAACTTTGCTGGATTCAGATATTATATCTTATAGTTTTGGATGGATTCTTTAGGGTTTTTTATGTACAATATCATGTCATCTGCAAACAGGGACAGTTTGAGTTCTTCCTTGCCAATCTGGATGCCTTTTATTTCTTTGTGTTGTCTGATTGCTGTGGCTAGGACCTCCAAAACTATGTTGAATAAAAGTGGGGAGAGTGGGCATCCTTGTCTTGTTCCCGATCTTAAAGGAAAAGCTTTCAGCTTCTTGCTGTTAAGTATAATGTTGGCTGTGGGTTTCTCATATATGGCCTTTATTATGTTGAGGTACTTGCCCTCTATACCTATTTTGTTGAGAGTTTTTATCATGAATGTATGTTGAATTTTGTCAAATGCTTTTTCAGCAACTATGGAGATGACCATGTGGTTTTTGTCCTTTTTGTTGATGTAGTGGATGATGTTGATGGATTTTTTAATGTTGTACCGTCCTTGCATCCCTGGGATGAATCCCACTCGATCATGATGGATTATGTTTTTCATGTATTTTTGAATTGTTTGCTAATATTTTGTTGAGTATTTTTGCATCTGGGTTCATCATGGATATTGGTCTGTAATTTTCTTTTTTGTGGTGTCTTTGCCTGGTTTTGGTATTAGAGTGATGTTGGCCTCATAGTATGAGTTTGGAAGTATTCTCTCTTCTACTTTTTGGACAACTTTAATGAGGATGGCCATTAGATCTTCACTAAATGTTTGATAAAATTCAGCAGTGAAACCATGTGGTCCAGGTGTTTTGTTCTTAGGTAGTTTTTTTGATTACCAAATCAATTTCTTTACTGGTAATTGGTCTATTAAGATTTTCTGTTTCTTCCTGGGTCAGCCTTGGAAGGTTGTATTTTTCTAGAAAGTTGTCCATTTTTTCTAGGTTATCCAGTTTGTTACCATATAATTTTTCATAGTATTCTCTCATAATTCTTTGTATTTCTGTGGTGTCCGTAGTGATTTTTCCTTTCTCATTTTTGATTCTGCTTATGTGTGTAGATGCTCTCTTTTCTTGATAAGTCTGGCTAGGGGTTTATCACTTTTGCTTATTTTCTCAAAGAACCAGCTCCTGCATTGATTCTTTCTATTGTTTTATTCCTCTCAATTTTATTTATTTCTGCTTTAACCTTTATTAGGTCCCTCCTCCTACTGAATTTGGGCCTCATTTGTTCTTCCTTTTCTAGTTTCATTAATTGTGAGTTTCGACTGTTCATTTGGGATTGTTCTTCTTTGCTGAGGTAGGCCTGTATAGCAGTATATTTCCCTCTTAGCACAGCCTTTGCTGCATCCCACAGATTTTGTGGTGTTGAATTTTTGTTGTCTTTTGTCTTCATATATTGCTTGATCTCTATTCTTATTTGGTCATCGATCCGTGGGTTATTTAGGAGCATGTTATTAAGCCTCCATGTGTTTGTGGGATTTTTCATTTTCTTTGTGTAATTTATTTCTACATTTATACCTTTGTGATCTGAGAAGCTGGTTGGTACAATTAAAATCTTTTTTTAATTTACTGAGGTTCTTTTTGTGGCCTAGTATATGATCTATTCTTGAAAATGTTCCATGTGCACTTAAGAAGAATGTGTACCCTGTGCTTTTGGATGGAGTGTTCTGTAGATGTCCGTTAGGTCCTTCTGTTCTAATATGTTGTTCAGTGCCCCTGTCTCTTTATTTATTTTCTGTCTGGCTGATCTGTCCTTTCAAGTGAGTGGTATGTTAAAGTCTCCTAAAATGAATGCATTGCCTTCTTTTTCCCCCTTTAATTCTGCCATTATTTGTTTCACATATGTAGGTGATCCTGTGTTGGGTGCATAGATATTTATAAAAGTTATATTATCTTGTTGGACTGACTTTTTATAATTATGTAATGTCCGTCTTTGTGTCTTGTGACTTTCTTTGTTTTGAAGTCTATTTTGTCTGATACAAGTACTGCAACTCCTGCTTTTTTCTCACTATTAGTTGCATGAAATATATTTTTCCATCCCATTACTTTCAGTCTGTGTATGTCTTTGGGTTTGAAGTGAGTCTCTTGTAGGCAGCATATAGATGGGTCTTGCTTTTTTATCCATTCAGTAACTCTATGTCTTTTGATTGGTGCATTCAGTCCATTTACATTTAGGGTGATAATCGATAGGTATGTACTTATTGCCATTGCTGGCTTTAGATTCGTGGTTACCAAAGGTTCAAGTGTAATTCCCTTACTATCTAATAGTCTAATTTAACTTACTTCATATGCTTTTACAAACACAACCTAAAGGTTCTTTTTTTTTTCCTCCTTTTTCTTCTTCCTCCATTCTTTGTATGTTATGAATCATATTCTGTACTGTCTTCCCTTGGGTAATGTCTATTTAGCCTTAGGAATACTTCCATCTATAGGAGTCCCTCCAAAATGCACTGTAGAGGTAGTTTGTGGGAGGTAAATTCTCTCAGCTTTTGCTTTCCTGAAAATTGTTTAATCCCTCCTTCAAATTTAAATGATAAACTTGCCAGGTAGAGTATTCTTGGTTCAAGGCCCTTCTGCTTCATTGCATTAAATATATCATGCCACTCCCTTCTGGCCTGTAAGGTTTCTGTTGAGAACATTGATGATAGCCTGATGGGTTTTCCTTTGTATGTGATCTTTTTTCTCTCTCTAGCTGCTTTTAAAGGTTTGTCTTTATCCTTGATCTTTGCCATTTTAATTTTTATATGTCTTGATGTTGTCTTCCTTGGGTTCCTTGTATTGGGAGATCTGTGCATCTCCATGGCTTGAGAGACTATCTCCTCCCCCAGATTGGGGAAGTTTTCAGCAATCACCTCCTCAAAGACACTTTCTATCCCTTTTTCTCTCTCTTCTTCTTCTGGTACCCCTATAATGCGAATATTGCTCCATTTTGATTGGTCACATAGTTATCTCAATATTCTTTCATTCTTAGACATTCTTTTTTCTTTCTGTGCCTCAGCTTCTTTGTATTCCTCTTCTCTAATTTCTATTCCATTTACTGTCTCCTCTAGTACTTCTAATCTGCTTTTAAATCCCTCCGTTGTATGTTTCATTTCAGATATGGAATTTCTTAATGATTGAATCTCCAACTTAAATTCGTTCCTGAGTTCTTGAATATTTTTCTGTACCTCCATAAGCATGTTTATAATTTTTCTTTTGAACTCTCTTTCAGGAAGATTGGTGAGTTCAGTTTCTTTTGGCCCTCTTTTTGGAGTTTTTGAGATTTTGGTCTCAACTATGTTCTTTTGACGTTTCATATTTCTGTGTGGTGCCCACTAGTGTGCAGAAGCTCCAGTCTCTGGAGCTGCTCAACCCCTAGAGTGAGGTTGGAGGTAATAGGGGAGCAGAGCTGGTGCCTGTGGGGAGGAAAGATCTGTTTCCTGATTCCCGTCTGCCATGCCTGTCTCCAGTGTCAGAGCCAGTGGGCCCAGCACATAGTTGTAAGCCTCTGTGCTTTGTATCTCTAGTTGTTGTAGGTGGGCCCTCCCTCACGCTGGCCCAATGCCAGCACAGTGATTGCCAGTTTGCAAACCAGTGCTGGCAGGCTAGAAGGAAGGTGCAGCAGGCTGCGTGTCACAGTGGGGGGCCTCAGAGCTGAGTAGGTAGCCATGGGGATGGAGCACCTGAAGTTCCTCAAATTTCCCAGCCAGCTGGGAAGAGTGCACCCAGACAACCTTAACGTTGTCCAGCTGTCCCTTCTCCTGTGCAGCAAGGTCTGCCCAACCCGCCCCCCACCCCCCTTCAGCAGCCGTCTCGCTGCTAGGAAGCCTCTCAAGACCGCTTGCGTTTCCTCTGACACAGAGCTGCCGGAAGTGGATCCTGTCCTCCCAAAGGCTAGAATGTCAGTTTCTCAAGCACTCCGCCTGTCCGAGCTCCCCAACGTCCAAAGCACCACACACTATAGGTTTCTGGTCACAACGCAGATCTCCATGGCTAGGTGTTCAGCAGTCCTAGGATTCCACCCCCTCCCCTCTCTGTTTCTCTTCTTCAGGACGGTGAGCTGGGGTGGGAGAAGGGCTTGGGTCCCACCGGATTAAGGCTTTCATACATTATTACCCTGTTTCATGAGGTCTGCTCTGTTCGTGAGATCTGTATGCAGTCTGGTTCAGCCTTCTTTCTTGTTGCTGTTTTAAGGTTAGTTATATTAATTAACTATATTTTTGTACTGTTTGTGGTTTTGGGACGAGCTCTCCATCTCACCTCTCACACAGCCATCTTGACATTCGATCTGGAATTTTGATAGGAACTGCCTTGACTCTATAGATTGTTTTGGGTAGTATGGACCTTTTAATAATATTAATTCTTCAAGTCTATGGGCATGGAATTGCTTTCCACTTTTTTGTTTCATTGATATCTTACAGTTTTCAGTGTACAAGTCTTTCACCTTCTTGCTTAAAATTATTCCTAGGTAATTTTTGATACAGTTGTAACGGGATTATTTTCCTAATTTCTCTTTCTGCTAGTTTGTTATTTGTGGATAGAAATGCAACAGATTTCTGTACATTGATTTTGTATCCTGCAACTTTACTGAACTCATTTATTAGTTCTAGCAGTATTTTGCTGGAGTGTTTAGGGTTTTTTATATACGATATCATGTTATCTGCAAATAGTGGCTGTTTTACTCCTTTCTTTCTAATGTGGATGCCTTTTATTTCCTTTTCTTGCCTAATTTTTCTGTCTAGGACTTCTAATACTCTATTGAATAAAAGTGGTGAGAGTGGGTATCCTTATCTTGGTCCTGATCATAGAGGAAGAATGCTTCTTGGAATTTTATCTGGTTGTAGGATTTTCTTCCCCATTTGATCTTACTCTTCCTCAAAAGTAACTTGCTGGCCTTTCATATGCTAGACACTCAATTAAATTTGAAGTGAGTCATGAAGAATCCCAAAATAAGATAGCCAATTAAATCATAGTATGATGAATTTAGTAAGGCCTCATTCTGCCAGACTTTAAATGTGCAAAACTGAGAATAAGACAGTACATGAAATACCACTGCAACTCTCTGAAATAAGAATCAGAATTTTGATGCTGCCAATTGTAGGAAGAAGCGTTTAGGATAAATGGAAGGAAAAGATAGCTTCAGAATGTAGACTACTCTAGTTGGACAAGGTATCTACTAAAAAATGTTTTGTATCTATTATACTTATACCTAATATATTATATACATTAATATAAATGTAAATGTTTATATCACATTTTCTATGTTATATTAAGAGATGTTTCTGACTCCTGACTAGACTGCCTGTATGTATATATATGTACATGTACACACACAGAGTCAGTCGTTGAGTCCTTGGTGGTATAATCCTACACTCTGTTTAAGAAGTTTAGAAATAGTATGGCTATTTTTAGAGGTGAAAGTTCTTTGTTTTTCATCTGAGAAAAGGATAATAGGCTCATACTGAAATATTCATATTTGGTAATCATTTCTCATTGTATATCCGGATTTGTTTTATAAATGAAAAGGCATGAAATTACATGAAATAAAATGGCTTCCAAATCCTAAGATTCAAAAGGACTTGGTATCATTAAGAAAGACTAAACTGACATCAAGATTTCATAGTGTAAGCCAACAGTTTACTGTTTCATCATCAAAAAAAGTGGATCATATTTCAGCTAAGCTACATTAGAATAAGTTTATAAAGATAACTATAAATCCACTATTATATAATGATTACCCCATGAGGTTTCTTGAAATGTCCAAACTTTGGCATTCAAATGCATGACTGACTTGACCTTTCCCCACATTCCTAAGCCCTATTCCCATTATTCTTTTATTTTTTAGTCCAAAATAACATGTGGCTGCCTGCCTCCCATCTGTCCTTTGCTGAAAGCATACTTTAAGCTGTGCAAGCTTTGGTTTCCATGAAATCTGGAGAAATTCTGCAGAGGCTGCAGAATGGTAGGAACATTAATTTCTCTGCAGTTTCCCAGTCAGCGAAGAACAGAACTGCTTGTGAAAATGGGAAAAACATCTCATTCAAGTGCCAGTAGTCATAAAATTAATTTGGGAAATAGAAAAGTCATTATAATGGTATAAAATATATCGAACTCTCAAACATCACAAAGTAAATCTTAAATGGCTCAGCTTTAGGATATCCATCTGCACAATATGGTCCCTGGATTGAAAATATCCAGATATTTCTGGATAAATATGTGGCATATTTCAGAGTTTAGCTATCAACCCAGCACATCACAGTAACTGCTGTTATCACCTATCTTCTTCTGTGTCTTGTTGATAGCTCTGCCTCTTACTAGACCTACCTTTGCCCAAAAGGAGTTAGTAATGTTCTAGTGATGTTGGTGTTTTATTTATTCATTTATTGATTGTGGTCTTTTGTTTGTTTCTTTATTTTTACTTAGTACCCTGGCAATGAGGTTAGTAATTTGAGGTATTCCTGCTATGGCAGGTTCAGAAAAGCACAGTGTTTCTCCCCAGCACCTTTGATCAACATAGTGATCTCTTATCTCTGGCTAAGAGATAGGGATGTGACCTGAGTTATTTGTACTAAAAATGGCATTCCAGGAAATGGACTTCACAAAAGAGCCAAACTGGCATTTGCCTTCTACTCAGCATTCTAACTGAAGTGAGAGAATATATTGGGTAGCCAAAGTGTCTGCCCTGATGTATTTGTTCTCTTCCTATCACTGAAACAGTGAAATCATTGTACAATGTTCACTTATTTGTAAACACATTTCCTGAGTGTCTACAGAGTGGTAGGTCCTCTGCTAAGCAGCAGAATATAAAATCATCATGGCTGAATTTTGAGTTAGTCAGAAAATTCTCTGTCATTTGTCACATATTTTTATAAATGACTCCTTTCCTCTGTATGATTAGAGGAAAGTCATACCTACTTCTCCAACTTCCTTGCTCATCAATATTTTTTCCTTATGCTCTTTAGAACCAGAAGTGTGTATTTTCTTAAATACATGGCTAACTGACATGGTTGCTTATTAATGAGAGCTACCTGGATTACCCTTGTCTGTCTTTTGGTCTGACCAACTTCAGTTGACTTACAGTGTAAACTGAGATTATTTTTCCTAAAAATGTCCTGATTACCCAGAATGTGTTAAGTGTACTTTCCTACTCTCGGAGAGCATTCTGTACTTAACATTAACCTAAGATTTTCATGGTATATTGAAACTATTGCTTGTGCGTCCCCCATTAGACTGAATTCCTTAAACATAAGGGGCATCACTTATTTTGAATCTGGAGCACAACATGGAAGCATATCAGAAACTCTTTAACATTTTGACCTGAGATAAACTGCACACAGGCTGTTTTCTTTCCTGCACAGAGCAAAAAAATCTTCCACTTAAAAAAAATATATACCTGGACCTAATCCCAGGCTGCAATAGTCTCCTCTCAAGCATGATCAGTTCAACCTTACCCAGGGACAAATACATTATATCCTTTGAACACCAGGGTGGGAAGGGACCTCAGGGATCAAGTTCAATGTCTTTCATTATTTGGATTTTAAAGCCATCTTGGCACAGTGTATCAGATTTTGGATTTGTGAGAGTTACTGGATTCAAGACCTAAAATCACCCAAATTTATCAAGTTCAGTGGCTGGCCCCTAAGAAGTATTTCTTTAAAAAAAAATAGTTCTATTGAAGGGAGGATAGAAATGTCACATCTGGTAAATTGCTCACTTTTTTGGCATTGTTACATAACCCAAATTATATCACAAGGTCAAATAAATTTGTCAAGCATTAAACTACTTGCAGTGTTTTTCAGTGATTTCTGCGAGTTCCCCGTGATGTGTTCCATATGTTCTGGCATCCTTCCTCCTTTCCAGCTTCCTCTTCAAGCAGCCACCCAGTTGCCCTTGCCGGCTGCTCCTGTTACTGCAGTTCTGAGAGAGGAAACCCTGCTCTCATACTGTGCTCTCTTCCCTTAACTCCCCATTGGTCTGCCGAAATGAGGATGTACCTGTTAATGAGATTTTATTAAAAATTCTCAGATAGTGAAAGAGAAATAGAACTCAGAGACTCATTTGCAGCTGTGCAGCTTTACCCTGTCACTGAGTTGGTATGCAGAACGAAGTATTGCTAATGTGGTCAGTAGTACAGGCACTCTGGAGCAAGGAGATGTGCTAGTCTAGACCAACTTTCCTCTTGGTGAAGCACTGGAGATTGCATTCAGACGATATTTTTAAACTTTGTCATCCATTGTTAATAGTCCTGGGAGGCGCTCTTTACAGGTCTTATTCTAGAGGCTTCAGAATATAGCTTCTGTCATTTTCCATCCTTTTGCCATCTTTTCAAAATCAAAATATAACTTCCTTCCAGGTATGGTTATAAATAAATAATCATGACCTTTGTGGACCACACCTGACTACTTATGCCATAATTCTGATTTTCAGATAATGTTCTTATTCTGCATAGTGTTGCATTACATGGAATTATCTCTCTCTATGAATGTAGCACAAAATACAACCTGCTGTATTGGATAAAATAGGAGTAACTTTTGGAAACTAATCAGTAAGTGAGACATATCTGGGAAAATATTTAATATTCTGTAATTAAGGTATAATAGGCTAGAGGAGGGAGAAAAAGAATTAGTTTGGATGGGTGATATGAGGTAGGTAGCATTTGAGCAAGATCTGGAAGTATGTGTTGGGAGAAAGTAAGACTTGAGCAGAATTCCATGGGCAGAGAGTTGGGAATATATTTGGAGAATGTCAAATAGATGTATAGGGCTGAATTTATGAAAAGGGAGTGGGAAAGAGGATAGTGTGGCAAGAGATGAAGCTAGAAGTTTATTTGGGGACACCCTAAATGTGTGGAGAGTTTGAATTTCAGGATTAGGAGTAAGAGCCAGTTTGATTGCTCTAAATAAGATTGAGTTACGTGCTAGGGACAGCAATGACATTTTAGGAATGGTTGGAAGTTGTCTGAAAGCCTTTATGTGAAAAGATTTTATCCCTTCTTATGGCTCTTGCAGATTTAGAGCACAATATCAGTCCTTGGGTGATTTTTAGGGAGCCAGTGACTCTGTGCTTGACACTGTGGAGCTACAGAGGGTCTGAGGTGATAAGAGTGAGGTGAACCAAACCCAAGCCATGGAAAATTGATGGTTGTAACTGCAGCCTTGAGCTCCGGATTGCTCTAGTGGCGGCTGCATTGATTTCAGCTCCAGCTTCTAATTGCTGCAGCAGGCAAAACAAATGCTTCACTCTTGAGTGTTTAAGGCTCTATAGATTTTCCTGAAGCATGAGCTAGAGCTCTTTATGCTTCCAGTGCTTCTCTGTGTTGCTCATTTGGGCATTCCATTAAGTCATGATCTGCTTGAAGCTTCTCTGTTTCCTGATTATATCCTATCTTCCAGAATGCAATGTGGTTTTCAAGGATACTGGATTTGGCTTAGGTATTCTTGTCTGTTCCATAGGGTTAAGCATATGCTTAGTATGCAGTTCTTGATTAACTGAATTAAATGTCAACTTGAGTTCTTATTATTAAAACATTACTGCTATGATATTGAAAGGTATTTTTAAACAGAAAAAAAAATCACCCATAATCCCATTTTTGTAACACAATATTTGTTTCACTTTTCCAAATTGTCTTCTAGTTTTTGGTCATTTTCATGCCTATTTTGCAACCCATTTATCCATGTATCTAACAAGTATTCACTGGATACTTATTAAGTATGAAGCACTAACGATACACATAAGACATAATTAGTAGAAGTCTATTTTGAGGTTGGGTGGAGTCCCTTCTTCTGCAGCCGGTTGTGGGAGACACAGGAGAGCAGAAGCGGATGACTGCTTGTAAGCAATAAACGGATTTCTCCCACTTTATTTCTTTCTATGTTATATCAAAAGATTTTTCATAATAACTTACCAAGTAGACAAATCTAGTACCTTTCTTTGCTTACAGGCCAGATGTAGAGTTGTAGAAAGCTAGAGAAAAGTACACTCAGATCCTGCTGTTATGAAGCTTGGATCCATCAGCACCCCAATCAGTTGAGAGGTCAGGCGGGTCAGGCCCAGGGTGGTGGTGCTGAGGGTTGACACTCTTCTCATATCATCTGCCAAGCTTAGTAGAGAAGACATTTCCTACTGTAAGAAAGTGTTGAGTAGTGCCCACATCCCGGAATTATCAGAATCTGAGCAAAAAATAGGTCACCGAAAATTTTAACTCTCATGTGGATGTGAGAGCAAACTCAGCTCTTCATCCTCCTAACGCTTCCCCTAAATCATCCCTCTCATTTAATAACAATGTCCCTACCTAAGTGGGTGCCCATCTCCCCATCGTGGAGTGTCTGAGTTACCTCAAGCCCACTGAGCAAGATGGAACTGGAGATCAGTCCTCTTCACTGCTACTGATTCCTGCCCTTGGGCACTGGTGGCCCAGATGAGCACCTGAGGAAGAAACGTCCACAGCTAGTTACCTGAAGCTCAGCTTTCTCTGCTTGTGAAAATGCTGCTATTTCTCCCTGGTTAATATGTATCCCACACGGCCTGAGATAGGCATGATTAAACAGGAATGCCCTGGACAGTCATATTCCCAGTACTTGTCAAGTTGCTGCCCAAATCAAGATCTACTATTATTCTGGACCCTGACAGAGTCTGACATTCCTAACAAAAGGGATTAAGGTTTTTTTCCATATCTAAAGGGTGCAGAATGTGATCACAGTACAGATAATAGAGCTGACAAGAGGAGGTCTAGCACACAGAAGGAGGAAGGGAAAGATGCAGCAGCATTCAACCTCCTCCATACAGAACATTGAAAAATATCCCATGAAACTGGTTTTATGGATGACATATTGTAGGAAAGCATAGTCTTGCATAGTAAAATTTCATAGTAAAACAGCCTAAGAAATTTTGTTTAACTCTAGGTTGTTAAGGGATTAGGCATTCATTTCAATTTTCAAATTATAAAATTAGGATATTTAATACATTTTTATAAAACACACTGGGGGTTATCCAGATATTTTTATATGAGCCTGTAGGTAAAACTGCAATATTTCCAGAGTCTCTCACCTGGCCTTAGTGCATCTCCATATCAATATGTGTTTCCAAGGGTGGAGAGAAGTAGTCCATCTCTGTATCAATAGGTAATTACAAGAGGGGAGCAAGGGCATATTTGGACCAGAGAGGTTGGGTGGAGTCCCTTCTTCTGCAGCCGGTTGTGGGAGACACAGGAGAGCAGAAGCGGATGACTGCTTGTAAGCAATAAACGAATTTCTCCCACTTTATTTCTTTCTTTGACTAATTTAGGTTCAAAGATATTTACCCACCCCCAGAGTTACAGAACCCCTAAAAGGTCTATGTTTGTGTGTTTAAATCTTTGAGTAAAGCATGCTTATTAGATTCCTGGTGATAAAGAATTTGAGACTAAACCCACAAAATGCCCATTTTTGTTGCTTTGCATAGTAAGTATGAACTCATTCCAGAAGGTGTATATGGTTCTATTTTAACTATTTTATTTGTTTATACTTTTCTAGGCTAAAGAATTCTTTCCAGGATTATTATAGTTAGATTGTGGGCCAGTTATATTTAGATATAGGTGGATATATAGACACTTTGGGCAAATGAACCTATCTGAACCTTAGACCATAGATTCCTATATTAAAGTTAGTACTTAAAAGCATGTAAAAAGGTTCCATTGCAGAGAGCTGTATTAAATAACTCATCTTATTTTTAGCCCATTATATTCAGAGTATTGAAAATAATTAATTTTTGTCTAAGACCTTCAATTGCACATTTTCTTTCTTCTCATAGTCTGGTGTAAACTCCTATATTTCTAAAGACATGGGAGGTGTTTCTTTTTAGCCTGTTGAGTAGCAGTTGTGTTTAAGTGTTTAAATAGATATATATCAAGGGAAGCTTAGCATGTTGAGATATGTTAGAGTATTTTCTTATGGCGTTTCAAAATTAAGAATTAGTTTAAAATTGAGTATTATAAAATTGGTTTGATTAAATATCATACGTACATTCTGAAAATACAGAAAATGTTAAAGAAATACCTCCTAATTCAGCACTATGTGGGTGGTTTCAGTACCTCTTATTTACTTACCCAATAGATGCTTGCCTCATACCTAAAGTGGATCAGAGTCTGTGGAAAAAAATTGAAATACTAAGAAAAAAAGAGAGACAGTGCCAGCTTTCTGGAAGATTCTAGTTGAGCAAGGAGACAGCCAATTACTAACTCTACCTTCAGGCAGTGTTATAGGTGCCATTGGGCAAGAGGAAACTCATGAGGCCAAAGGGTGGCTGATCTGTGAGAATGGTCCAACCATCGAAACACAGAATGCCACGGATCCAAGAGAACCAAGGTACTTATCACCAAGAGTTCTGGAGAAGTTTTGTAGAGGAGGAGGCGAAGGAAGCATTTGTACGAACTTGAAAGACTATAGTATTTCTATGGATGAGGATGTGAGAAAAGACGTTCTAAGTAGAGGGAATGCCATGAGCAGAGACCCAGGCAGAAACATGTTAAGAAAATGGTATAAATCCACTTTGGTTAGATTACAGAGAGGGAAGTAAACAGGAGAGGTAGGCGAGGATGAGATCACAGCACACTAAGGATGTTGAATTGTTTTTACACCCAGAAGGAACCATCAAAGTGTTTTTTGTTATGTGGTTACAAGTGTGCTGGGAAGATTTATCTTTATTCATATTTAAGTATGGATTAATATTCTCACAATCCAAGATATTTGATTTTTGCTACAGTAGTCTCTTAGCAACAGTGTGGAGAAAAAAATGAAATTGCAAATAATAACTTTACTCAAATGTTATTAAATATTTCTAATATTCATAGTTAAAGGCATATGTTGGTATCATTCTAATATGATTGTACCTGAGTTGGAATCTAGGTCTGTACAGAGGTGCCTTAGTAAGTGAATTTTTACTTTATTGAGATTATAATGGAAACTTTTATTAAGGTGTTCTCATGCTACATGTAGACACTGGCTTATTTTTACAGAATTTTATATCAATAATAAAGAGCATGAATATGTATGCAACATATAATTAGTCTTATCTTCCATATAAACTCTTCAATGGTTATCAGTAGGGGATTCTGATTACATGTTGAGGAAACATTAATTTTGTAATAACCAATTCTTTCTTTTCCAAATTATCATGACTTTACTATAAAATGATGTGCTCTTTCAATATCTCTCTTTTCCATTTATATTTTGGTTATTTTTATTTTTCATATATTTCATCATTTTTAAAACCAGCAGTTCTTTGGGCATTTCTGATTTATTTGTGTTGATAAGGGACCTTTTTCTGATACCAATTCATATACCTCTCAGAGTAAATTAAATTTGTGATTGCAGTTTCAAATGGAAGTATATGTACATTTATTCAGTGGTTATATGAATTATTGAGCTCTGAGAAAACACTTTTATCAATGCATTTTTTTATGCTTGGGCATCTGCTTTATGTAGGGACATGTGGTTAACAAGTGAAATTACTCTCTAACACCGCTGTGGAGAATATTTCCTAATGAAACTGAAATTATTAGACCTATGAATTGCTTTATTTTAGCAAGGCTGGTGGAACTCATACACCTGAAATCGTGTCATAAATTCAGCCTCAAGCTTGTTTACCAGTAACCATGGTTATCTGCATGGTGGGCCTGCAGCAAGTACCCCTATCAGAATCCTCCAGAAAGCACCAACCCTGTAGTTCAACCCATGTAACTTCGGTACCATGTCGCCATATGCTGACAGTTTATTCCCTATTAAGAAAAGGATTTTTATGCTTTTTCTTGAGTAAAATCTCCTGAGTAAAATTCCAAAGTGTGACTCCTTGTGCACCGAGAGGCCAAGATTGGGCCAGCCATATTTTTATTAACACATTATTTATTGAGTGTTTGCAATGTGCTAAACACTCCACTCATGCTTCTCCTCTATGCCTTGAGAATGAAAATGGAAGGAATAGAAACCACGGGTGATTAAAAGAGGGTGTTCTTAGACCCGATGGGAAAGAAGTTAGAGGTAGGGGCCTTATTAAGGAAAGCAGTAAAGAAAGAATGCACATAACTCCCTAGGAGGTCATATTGTCTATTGCAACAAAGCAATCTGATGAACTCCAGACAAAATAATCTGAGGACCACCCTTTCATCATGCTTACATCGTCATCATATGATCTAAACCCTTATAGTTGGTATATATAGTGGATGTATACCATTTCCCAAAAGGGAAAATATATTATATATATAGGAATATATTGAGCTAAAAGCGACTACCCAACTCCATCTAAGTGAATTGGAATAGGAACTCAAAGACCCTACTCTGTCATCTGGGATGATCTCTCAAACCTCTGGAGCTGTGGTACATTTGTCTTCCTCCATGCAGATTAGGTAGTACAGAAAGCTGCAGAGAGATAGATTAAGAATGAAGTAGCTCCTTGGGTCAGTGAGGCAAGCCTGTATCCTGAGAGCTATAACTAATACATCCTTTTAATGTCAGCTTAAGAGCTAGATCCATTTCAAAAAGCAGATCCCTGTAAGCGTGGCAGGTGGAGAAGGAAGGCAGTGAATGTTATTATTTGTAATATAGATTTATGCAATCCTAAAACTGGAGTAATCCTTAGAGAGCTTCTAGTTTAGTCCATTTTGTAGGTAAGAACATTAAAGCCCAGGGAGAGGAAATGTCTTTAGACCAGATTAGGCCATTAACAAGTTGTTAGTGGCAGAGTCCAAATAAGACTCTTAGTTCTGTAAGTTCCTCCATATATGTCACGTGAATAAAATATCTGAAAATGATACTGCAATAACTGCACCTCTACAGGCAATTCCTTAAGTATTGCACATCCTGCTACACACATTCATGCATTATGTCCTATTCAAATACATATTAGCATTCTCTATCTCTTCTTATATGAAACAGGTATTAACTAAAAGCCCCATTTCCATTTGTGTGGGCTGTTTCTATCCCTTTGTCCCCCTTCACCTCACTGGGTGCATGGGAGATTCATGATCACTTTCACTTCCTTGCACAAGCTGCTTAATCAGTTGTTTTGTTCTGAGCTCAGCAGGTCCTTCATGGTTTCTCAGCATCTTTCTCTTGTCCCAGTGGAGAAATTTTCATTCTTTCCCAAGGTCCCTATGCAATCCCTTTCTCAGTGCTTACAAATTAATCTCTTCCTTCACGCAAAAGATCCAAAGCTGCTAAGAGATAAATTCTACTCTACCTACTTCCATCACACTTGAAGTATTAAATGTGTCTTCCATTCTCTCCTGACTCAAAGTAACCTGAGTGTTTTCTAAGGCTAACCTGTACCACCGTGTTCTCTTCCCCTTGTTCTCCTACATCCTCCTTGGTAATGTTGTCTTAATCAGCCTCTTCCTAATATTGTCCCTTTTTCTCCCATTACTGGTTCTGTCTCTACACAGAAAAATGGTGAAGACTTCCCCATCCAATGAAAACATGCTGTGTGCTGTCCCTTAAGTTGTACTGTTGAGTTGACGTTTTCCTCTTACACTTCTACACTTACTGCTTTTATTTCCCTCCCTTGCATTCATTTCTTAAATGATTCTGCTTGGTGTTTGCCCTGCCTAATCTGTTCAGTCCTTTCTTAGATATTCTCAGGAATTTTCTGGTAGTGGAATCTAGCAGTCTCTTCTTGTTATATTTCCTTTTAAAACTCCTGAAGCTTTTGAAATTATTGGCCATCTGATTCCTCTAATAGCTTAGCAAGATCATCCTCCCTGGCCTTTGCTGGCAGTCTGAGCATGGCTTCTGAGTCTATTTAACTAGTGCTCTGGTTTCCACTCATTGATTAAATGTAGGCATTTCCCAAGGTTACAATCTTGACTTTTTCTTTTCTCCATGAGTCAGGCTAGTAGAAAGGTTAAGAGTACGTTTGGGAGTAGACACACTATATTTATTTAGCAATGTGTCCTTTACTAGTTACTTAACCTAGTACTTATCTTTCATTATCTGTATGATGTGGTAGAAAATAATTGGTGACATTTATTGAACAATTGCCATGAACCATAAACTGTCATAAACATGTTATATGCATTAAGTTACTCTCATAGCTCTAGGGATTATTTTCTCCATTTTATAGATAAGATCACTGAAACATAGAGGAGTTAAATAAGTTTCCTTAAGTGGTACAGATGGTAAACAGTTGAGCCAGGATTTGAATATAGGTAGTTCTGTTCCAGATGTTAGCTGATACATTATTCTGCTCTGTAATAGTGATGTTCTTTACTCGTAGGATTCATATGTACTTAAATAAAATAATACATGTAAAACTCACCATAGTTACTGGCATAGATTAAATGCCTAGCTAATGTTAACTCCTAATATTCCTCTTATTAACTTTTCCTTGGTGGGGAGAGGTCATACCTAGGGCTTATATGCATCTTCTGCAGTTGAGCATCCAATATATAACTCTAACCCATATTTGTCTCCTGAAGTGCCTCACTGTATATTTTTATCCAATTGCAAGCCATGGATCTAAAATCAGCGTATATGAAACTAAACAGGTCCCATTGCTTATTTTTCCCTTCAAACTATGGTCCTTATCTCAGTGAATGATACCATTGTATTTCTAGGCTCTTGAACTTAAACACTGGTGTCATCACTGTATGCTCATCTTGAACCTGTTGTCCACATTCAGTATGCAAATGGTTCCTGCTTATTATAAACCAGAAATATTTTTTGAATCTTTCCATTTTCTACTATTGTTGATTTCTCTAATAATGGTTAGTGTATCTCAGCTAAACTATTACAGTATCTTCCTAAAGTATCCTTTCCTTTCTAATGTATCTTCTACTCAGCAACCAGAGTATCTTTCCAAATCTTTGGGTAGTAAACATTTTTTTTTTAATTGTAGGTCTCTGTTCCAACCAAACCCTTAGGGGAAGCCTAATATGAAATGAGGTACAATGCAGAGCTATACAAATTGAATTAGAGATAAGCAGTTTGGAAAAGGGGTTCCCTTATTTTCTTCTGTCCCTGTCTTCTCTGAATTGGCTTCTGAGTGATCTCTGTATAACCTAGAGGGAATAGTTTGAAAATAGTTTGAGTTTGTTTTAGAGTAGACCTAATCATAATGTTCTTCTTCATGAATCCTTTGTTAACATGGCATTCAAGCTCCTTCATGGGTTTTCCCAAAATATATTTTGTCTCCTCCACTGCCACTTACACCTCATGGTCATATTTGCTATTAAACATTCTTTGACCATCTCATTCACTCTCATATCCCCATTCCTTGGCTTAGTGCTTTGGACTTCCTGAAATTCTCTCTTCATTCTCTATCTCATTCAGTGTAATTTGTTCTTAAAGACTTGGCTCAAATGTCACCTCCCCTATATAACCTTTATAGAATATCAAAGTCAAAATTTAACACTCTCCTATGCATTCTGTACATCTATAGATTCTATAGGTTTGACTTATATTAAAGACTGAATCACATAGGGTATATATGTGTACACATCTCTTCTTCCATAGCAATATATCCTGATGGTTCAGGAAATGTGTCTTTTTTTATGGTAACTTCAACACCTACCTAACATCCAAGGGCTTGGGCTGTAGTTATTTGCTGAATTGAAATAACTTGACCCATTTTCCAAAAGTATTTGGGCTTTTAGGGACAGGTATTGCTCTTTTGTTCCATGCTTCTTTTTTACTTTTAATGTCTGGGGCCTAAGAGTTCATGCTTTAAATTCCTCATTATCAAGTATCATTGGTGGTATTCCTAACCCACATACTGATACATGATCATTTACATATCTAAGATGTTTTCATGATCACTACTGATTTTTATTCTTTTATCCATCAATCCATGCATCTACCCATCCTTCCATCCTCTGTGTACTCACTCTTAGAAGACCTACACTACCCATTTTCTTTAGTCTTTGCTGACCATGCACAAGGACCTATCCCTTCTGCAAATACCTACAGTTTCATAATCTCTGCCTTATCTATTAAATCCACTTATAAGGCCTTGTGTTTTTATTTTTTATTGCATATATTTGCATTATTTTCCCCACTTAGAATCTAAGTCCTCTTAGAATAAAGGCCAGAAATTTGTGCCCTTTTTGTATCTCTCATAGAATATAGTTCACAGTTAGAATTTACGACTTTCCTACTTTGTATCCCCTTTCCTCAAACGAGTTCTTAGTGTGGTAATGAGCTTATATTTACTGTCGATGAATCTCCAAGCCCACATAATTTCCTGCTATTAAAAATAGTTTTTCCCTCCATTGAGATGAATTTTATTAAAGATCAACACACTCTTAACACCCTTCCCCCATTCTTAACACCCTTCCCCCTCCATTGTATGTTCTAAATCAAAAGATTTTTGTCTGTCTACTAGGGAGTCCAAATAATAAATTCAGCACCATCACGGCGGGACAGCTCAAGGCAGGGTTCTTACTATGCTATCTAACTGCAGCACTGTGGAAACTCTCAAATGTTGCCTTAGAGGACATTCGCATATTATATGTCATAGATATTATGCTAAAAATGTTTTCACAAATATATTTTGCTAGCACTATCTTAAAGATATAAAATATTACTTTACTGTAGTACATCTTAGAGCTAACATTATGCTAATGCATAGTGAATATATCAGTGGGTGAAAATTATGTAACATTTAAAAAAATTACTTGACCATGGGAAGCTGTTTTTCAGAACTTTTCTCATAGGCTGGAGTTGATCAAAATACCCTTTGGGAAACACCGTATTAAGGATTCAGTGCTGTACCACATCATGGATCTTAACAGTGAATGAGTTCTTGTTTTTCTGTGGGTGAGAATATGGAAGTCTAGAGTGGATATATCTCACTTTCTAAAGTTCATATGGCTAGCTAGCAGCATAGTAATAGTACACCCGCATTGTTCTGTTGTTCACATCACTATGGAATCTTACAGCCCCTAATTGGTCCCTTCTTCCTGATTGTGTGCCTGGTTCTTCTGCTTCCCTGAGGCAGACTTAGTGGTGAGACTCCGTTTAATCATGGTAAACTCATGTAAAATTCTTAGAGTTCTCTTGCTTGGGAGTAATAGATTATTTCTCCTTGACAACAGTTTCAAATACATCAAAATATGCACCTTCCTATACTGCAAAAATATACCAACATGAATGAAGTTCCTGGAATACTGTAATTCTCAGAAGCAAGCTAAACCTTAGTAGCAGCCCTAGGTCGTCCTGTATTTGTTACAGAATGATTGTTTCAAATCTGTTGGTTAACTATTGGCTTTGGGAAATTTTTCATAAAGCATGAGAAATTACACTTTTGTTGTAAGATTTAATAAAGACCCAAAGAACTTAGGTTAACAGGTATACTCTATAATAAAGTTAATTGTACACATTAGCTTTTACTATGTTTTGCTATCAATTCAAAGAATTTAGGACTTTTAGTTAAACCAGACATAAGACTCTTTTCAGTGATAAATCTTTATTATACTTTACTTATTTTCCATAGGAGAGGGCATCTATGGAGGGGGGATATTTGAAGAAACACTTGTCCTGTTCCTCTCCATCCTTCCCCCACCCTCACACACACTTTCCCCAAAGTGGGAGATGAAGTTAATTTGATTGGGAACATCCTTATTGACATTGGAGAGAATTTTTAATAGCCATCAGAGTGATTTCACAAGGAAGGCAATGTAGATTTTAGATTCCTTACTCTTTCTTGTCATCTCTGAACTCCCTGTGCCCAGGTGCATTGAATAGACAGGTTTCCAGTTTCCATGGAATAAACCAATGTAACAGGCATTCCAACTTGAGGAAGAGGTCCAATATTTTCCACCTTCTCTGATTGTGACTCTTGGATGAGTCCTTTCATTCTGCCCCTGATGAGGGAGAGTATAGGACACCCAGGCTGGCTTCAGGTCTCAGGTGCATGTTTTGGAGCCCTATGGTAGAGCAGTCATTGGGCATCCATTAATAAAAGTGATAGTTGATCTTCATTTTATTCCTGGTGCCCTTTCTCTACTGAGTAGTTGCTGTAGGCCAAGAGGATGATTAGTTGCCACCTGGATCATCAAAAGTGCTATACATACAGACACCTCAGAATCTTGAGTGAATGCAGAGAGGAGACTGGCTGATGCAGATTTTATGAAACTTAAAACATCTATTTTTGGGATCTTCTTTTTAGAAAAAATACAAAATGAGACATAAACGGCTATTTAAGATGAAAAAGTATACACATGAAAAATTTCAGAAGTTGATAACTATCAGTGTTTTTATTAATCATCTGCCTGACTTACCTCTATAGTTTTTTTCTATGTTTATTTGGCTGAGTTATGTTTAGTTATCTTTTCCTATGATAATATTTTATAATGTTATCTATGCAGAGAATAAAAAGATTATTCAGTTTTTTTCTCTATCTTGGTTAATTGAATTTTTAAAATTATTGATCAGTGATAATTTTAGTAGTGGTATCTAAATTTGGGGGGGTCATTGTCAAATTTAGGAAAAGCTCTATCAACATTTTTCATATGTTTTAAGATATGGAAGAATTTTCTGCAGACTAGCTGTCAGTTTTAGACATTTCAAACCTTGTCTCTCCCCCTTTACCACTTAATTCCAGTACCAGGTGCTAAAAGACATATTCCTATCAGCATATGTCCTCTGTCCTATACCTTCATGTCAAGATATGGGGTCAGTTGACACACTTGGTAGCTGTAGTATCCCTGGAAGACATTCCTGTATAGAATGGCTATCAAAGGCTTATCTCTACCTGGAAGTTGTGAACCACATCAATGTATTTCTTTAAAACCAAACTTTCTCTCCTTTAGCTAGATATCAAAAATGCCTGCAGGTACTCTACCTGACAGGAGGGGAAGTGTGACAGAGATAAAAGTGGGAAGTCAATGGTCTGAACGGCTACTGAAACGCATTTATTCTGCACATTTTGGAAAATCACAAAACTGATTGAATCCATTGTTTGCTTCTTCCAGAGCCCTGAAGGGGCCTGTGCGAGTGGGAGCCCTGGAAGATTAAACTTCATGTTAAATCTGCTTATGAGCAGAACATCTTGTCATTACAGAAACCAAAAACCTTTGAGGGCATTATTTGTAACTTGAGGAATGAGTCAGGTTTTTAACTGAAGAAAAGCTCTGTACCTATTTTTAAATCAGAAATGCTCTCTAATGATATCCTACTATAGGAAGACAATTCAAGATGGGAATTCTTTCCTGCAGCTTTAAATGCAGAGAATAACAACAACCACTACTTCGTGACTGCATGTACATGCGCACCAGCACCTACCTACTATGTAGTTTCTAATCTCACAAAACCCTGTAAAACTGGGAGAGCAAAGAACTTAGAGCAGTGGGGCTCCCAGGCGTCCTGTTTACTCTTTCAAGAAAGAAAAGATTCATGGAATGGGGCTCCTGCATTTATACAGACTTGCTTCATTTGAATTTCGAAGGTATTTGGGTTCTGAAAGCTGGGTAGATAAACCGATTTCTAGAGATTTAGCAATGATTCAGAATAAGGCAAGCTGTCAGATGTGTTAAAATTAACAGGTAGACAGGTTGAGAGGCAGTTCTGTTTTTCTTTGGGTGTAAGCCAGACACTAGCTCTGATGGATTTGTTGTGTGTGGTTAATATTACATATGGTTATGGTTTTCTGTAACTTTGCAGGAATGTGTAAGGACAACCAAAACCTTCCGTTAGCTTAACTCCCAGCCCCCGTACCTACAGGAACAACCTTCTTCCAGCATTTCAGAGTGTAGTGTCATCTCTTTGGTAATCCTACTTACTGCCATCTTTTGATTTTCAGTCAGAAGCCTGTTGGAATAATGTTTCTGCTCCTTGATGTCTAAATAAAATATGTATTTCATCTATACAAACTGTCTTCTGATTAACCTAGTGGCCTTGTTCATCACCCAAAAGTATCAGAGGATAAGAAAGCCAACATCTGCTTTGCTAATCATCTGATAAATGAAAGTAGATTGATATCTCAATTTTTCAGGCAGGCCTTTCCAGAAACAGATGATTCCATGAACACAATTTAAAAATGAGTAGAGACTAACAACTTGAAGAAGCGAGATTTCTACTGTTTAAGTGGTTTTGATGAGAAACTTTGTAGAATCATTACAAGTTACCTTATTTTCACAAACAGTAGACTCAGGTCTTTAGTTTCCTTGACTAGAGAGATCATTACAAGTATCAATTATGATACTTTCCTGTTAAAGACGAGCACTTTGGTAGCTGTGTGCTTTAACTGGGGTGGGGTGCGGGGGAGAGAGGAGGACGATTAAGGTGATTACTAGATTTCTGCATTTTTCTGGTTACTTTTTTTCTTGATTTCAACTTGTTTCTTACTTGTGTGGGTCCCCAAAAGATTACTGAAATGCACGTTTGTTAAATGAGTAAAACTGATGTCACATGAAGCATTTGCTTTACTAGGTTTTTGCTCTGAATGAAGATGGTGCCACTCTTCCACAAAGAAACCAAGTACCTGGACTTTGTTATAATTTGCGCCTGTGCTGAGGAGCCCTGTGCAGATTCATGGAATTTATGGCTATGTTCTGGCTGCTTAAAATTGCCAGACACTGAAGACCTCCCTGATCAGTACTTGCAGGAGCTCGAACTATCTGTCTGAATGAGAAATAATCCTTGCAGTCCCCAAACATTCTTGCTCTTTCAGGATTCTTTATTTTCCACATGCTCTTATTTCTGCTGTGAATGCTCTTGATCTTCAGATATATTGGAGCCTAGCCCACTGATCCATTAGGACTAAGCTTCAATGTCACACCCGCCCCCATGCAGCCTTCCCTGGCACTGAGCTTTCCTCCCAGGAATGGTTTCCTTGTAGTGCATCAAACTTGTCTATTCTAAAACTTATGATAATGTATGCCTTCCTTTTTCATTAAACAGGGAGATCTTTGAGGGCAGAAAGAATATTTGTTTCATTTTGCATATTTGCTTTTTGGCAGAATGCCTGTCATATACAGGCCCTCAATTTATATCCATTAAATGAACTATTAATCCACTCATTTATTCATGCAACAAATGCAATTTAAGGAATGCTATTAGAAGCAAATAAACTACATTGGCAGTTCCCTCAAACAGCTGGAGTATCGAATTTAGGGTCTATTATTACTGATGAGGCAAGCCGGAATCTGCTTTAATCACGGGTCTCCATTGGCTGCTTACCTTAAACGCTACTTCATAACCACACAGCTGCCCATGTCCGTGGCAACTGAAATGCATGAATATGGGTTCAGAAACATAATCTTTCTAGAAAGTCAGGGCCTCTATTAAAACTGTAGTTTACATTGGTATCCTTCCTAGGCAGGCATTTTCACAGGCTTGCATGGATGACTTTCTCAACTAGGCAATAGTGACTTCATACAACCTCATGTATACAAAGCAGTTTCCCCTTAGAGCAGTGAGCTGTTGATAGATCAAGTGTGGGGAGGTCACAGGATCATGTCAGTTCATGGCAGGGCTGACCACAGTGAAGGTGCAGCCTACAGAATTTTATTTGGGTGTCAGGCAGCATCACAATCTCCTTGTCCCAGCTGAACAGAGGTAGCAATCCCATCTGCACTTTCTATAGATGTCTGGAGGCAGGGGCAGCATTGTATGTCCTATGTTCTGGGTGAAGGAATTCTATGTGTGAACAGCTCCTGTGTGGGGCAACAGAAACAAGCGATGGGACAATTCCACTTGAGATGAGAAAGCATTGAATGGACACAAGCTAGGAATATTAGATCTTCTGGTCTATGACATTGGGGAGATGAGTTTAACTCACCCTCATCTAGCAGATCTCCTTTTCGATAGGAACTAGGAACTATAGAGAACTGTACAGATTTTGGAATATTTACTACATCCCATGATGGTTAATATGTAAGCATCTTTTCCTCCAGATTGCTTACTGGTAAAATCTTTACGGTGTGTAGAGGCTATGGCCTTCTCTTCAGGTGCAATGAGGAAGTGGTGAGCTGAGGACAGGCATGTTATTCAGTCTTTCTTGCAGGGAGAGAGTAACCCAGCTTGAGTAGGTGATTTTAGCTTAAAAGATGTAGTTTGCTGAGTCCATGGGGCCTTAAACCTTTGTTTTTGTACCATGGAGGAAGCCTGTAGATCCCCATAAAGGGTTTAGACTGGACAGGGAGGCTAGGCAGACCTAGAAGACTCAGAACAGTGACCAAAATCTATGTACCAACTGAAAGAAAACTAGTTCAATATATTAACAACTGGTCAGCAGTACCATTGTGTACTGACTATCAACCTATATTGGTTTTCTAGGGTGGCCAGAACAGTTGGGTAAGTTAGAAAGACAAGCATTATCCTCTCACAGTTCTAGAGATGAGAAGTTCAAAATCACGGTGTCAGATGGGCCGTGTTCCCACTGAAGCAAAGGACCTGCTCCAGGTCTCTTTTCTAGCTTTGGTAGTTCCTTCGCTTATGGCAGTGTAACTCCTGTCTTCACATGGGGGTGGGGGGTGGGGGGGTGTTGTGTGTGTGTGTGTGTGTGTGTGTGTGTGTGTGTGTGTATCTTGTCATGTGATTGTTTTTTTTTCACAAGGATACCCATCATATTGGTTCAGTATGAACTCATCTTAAATAAGTTACATCTGCAACAAACCTATTTCAAAATAAGGTCAACATAACTGGAGGTTAGAACTTTAGCATATGAATTTTGAGGGGACACAATTCAGCCACAGGGAAGAAAAATCTTAAACATATTTCCTGGTGTACGTGCTCAAGAATTTCTCTACTTCAGCGTGAATAGCTGGGTCAGTCATGAAGAATACAAAAATAACTTGGGAGGTGGTTTGAAACCCAGATGCAGTGATGGAATCAAACTGGTGACAGGTCTGTATGTTCATTTCCTGATACTGAGCAGCTGCTGTATAAGTGGGTGTGGGAGCGGTGCCTAGTCTTTAGTGAAGAAGTCCACTGGAGAAAAGTGTGAGAAAGGCCACCTATAATGTATTGAGGGCTGGGTAACTTAAAAGGAAACATTTGGCAACTGACCAGTCAACAGAGGGAGGCTGTGTCCTCAGCAGGAGTTTCTGCTTCCAAAAACAGAATCAAGGAGCACACACTCTAGCTTTGTGCTGTCTCTCCCCTTTACAGAGCCTCCTACTTCGGATGGCTTCCTTGATGGCTTTCTATTCTGAGGTGTCCCCAATGAGCTCACTGGAGTACAGGAAATTATTTTTTTAAATGCGAAGCACACTTATTTTTAAGGAACGTATGTGGAACAAATGCTGACTCAGTGACTCCTCTAGTAAGGTGTATTCTCCTAGGCTATCCTCACAGCATCCCTTCAGAGGAGATAGTTTTATTCTGATTTTTACAAGCAGGAAAATTAAAACTCATAAAGATCAGATCATTTTCCCCACAGCAAATAGCAAGTTACTGTGGTCTTTTTCACCCTAAACCTTAATAATTACATCCTGCAGACTCTTTAAAATGTGTCTGTTCTGTGTGTTGGTTGGTTAAGTGGAATGCAGTAGTTGCATGATTAGCACAGCCATACTTATAGGAAGGAAATACACAAAAGAAAAGCAAGCCTTTATTGAGGACTTGCTGTATAATGAGTGCTTTTCACCTCTAATTGCTTTGTCCTTGTCTTCAGTATTGTTAATCTAATATTATGATGAGGAAAGTAAGATTTAGGGAGATTGACTTAACTAAACATGTTACAGAATAATAGAGACATGTCTTGAACTACAATCCTTTCATGTGAAATTCATATTCACCCTTTTGTTCCATTTTCCTCCTGTTCATAATTTATTAGAACATTAATGAAACTGGGGCCATTTGTTATTTTTATATTCTGCTTAAAATGGATGTAAGGTTGAGTGAAAAGAATTTGTGTATTTTGTTATCAGAGCAGTATAAGATTAGAATGGAGGACTTCAGGATTCTAGATGACAGCATTTTAGGTGTGGCTTGCGGTTTATAGTAACATTAAATCTATGCTTCCCATAATCAATGGTGGATCCTATTTCAGAAAAATATCCCCAGCTCTCCAAAGGCAGATCCTCTGGTTTCAAGGTGAAAAGCTGCCAATGTAAGCAATTTTCCACATCTCATCATAGAGAAATGCCTTAGCACAGTGTAGGCCTGTGGGACCGAGAATGCAAGTAGAAGAGAGTCTGAAGAAATTCGATCCACTATTGTTTTAACCTGAGTAATAAGTAAATTCTGTTCTTCGTGAGTTTTATATTTCATAGGCTCTGCTCTTATTTAAGAACTTTGCTTGAACTTTATGTAAGAACTTCACAATGTTCAACTTACAGATTTTACCTCCCCCTTTACGTGCTGTACTCCAGCTTAATGTAGCTTTGCTCAGTGTCTTGAAAAAATCTGACCCCTGGGCTGGGATAGGTAAGAGTAAAGAAGCTTCTAGAGGGCTTAGAGAGAGGCTTCCCCTTTCTTCCTAATTTTTACTAAACTGGTACCTCAGGCACCTAACTTTTGCTTTTACTCCCCCCCCCCCACCCCACCGTATGCTTTAAATGGGTCATCCATACAACAGAAGGGCAACCAGTGAAAAGGAATTTTTTAATTATCCGTTTTGCTCAGATACTCATTCCCTCTTCCCTGTTAGAAAACATGCTACTAGTTTTCAGTAATCAGGTACCACAGATACTCTGTAGAGGGTAAGAAAGGGTTTTATTTATGTTTTCACAGAGTTGAATCCTAAAGAATGAACACATGCCCACCAGGCAAACAAGAGAGTGATAGCATTTCAGATAGGAAATAAGGTGTGCAAAACATGGAAATATGAAATAATCCAGTATTCAGTAGCATGCCTCATTTCACTACTGCTTCCTCTCGCACATTCTTCCCCATCCTCTCTCTTAGAGTGGTTTTACCTGTCCTTGAACTTCATGTCCACAGAATCGTTCAGTATGTGCTCCTTTGTTTGCACTTGGCTCACGGAATATTTTGTCTGTGAAACATATATATGTTGTCATGTAGCACTACTTCATGCATGTCAATGTTATATAATAGTCTTGGGATGAATACACTAAATATATTCATCCATTTTCTTAGTATTGCACGTTTTCTTCTGTATTCGAGTTTTCATTACATTGCCCTGTATTAACAAATTTGCCTTTGTTTCTCTCACAGATCTTATGTAATTCTTGAGGTCCCACTACTTACCAGAGTGAATGAGATGTGGGATGGATACTAGGAAACTGGGAGGCAATGACCTCTTTTGTTGTGCATTCCTTCGGCCTTCATGACATGTTAACACAGATGATGTGGTTTAAGCCCATATTATCATGCTGCTATTTCCTACCTATTCATATAGCCAACAACTAAATAATTTCATATAACCAATAACTAAATAATTTTAGAATCTTTAATAATTTCATTCCAGTGATCCAGGAAGCTTATACTTCTACCAAATTCTTGGGGGGGGGGGTGTCTTTTACATGATTCTACTTAAATCTTAAGAGCAGTGGTATTGAATAGGACCCCAAGACTTGCACCATCTTCTTCCATGGGACATAGTTTCTCAAAATCTATGTAGACTTTATAGTTATTGGGAGCTACCTCTCTTCCATCTCAGCAAAGGCTTTAATTAGAGATCTGGAGTTATTATATAAGATCAATGTCCCAATTACTCTACAGCACTTAAACTTAAAACTTTTACCAAATACTTCCTGCATAGCATTTATGCTGAGAATTGCTAAAAGGGAAAATGTGTGGCTACGTTTTCAAGTTGAGTACTGTGACTTAGGTTTTCTGATGGTTGGTGACAGAGGCAGCTATCCCAGGGCCTGTCACTGAGAAAGATGAGTGAGTCTGAGGCGACCTCTGTTCAAAACATTTCCTGCATTGTGCCCTACTGGCAAATCCCAGCAGACTTTTTAGTAGACCCATCTATTCTATGAAATGCTTTTCAGCCTCCTGGACAAATCAGATTCCCTCCCTTCTTTCTATAACAGAAGATACATGAATAAAAGCAAACCCAGCTAGCTTTCCAGCATGATAAAATATCTGGAGACACAAACACTGAGGAGTTTATGCAAATAAAACGGCAAAAGTATTGAAGTACAAAGTGAGCTGATGTGTTATAAGAACTCAAAAGGTCATCTAGATGATTCAAGGATAGATCACAGAATTTAAATTGGGTATCCACAGAATTCAATTAAATCCAACAAATATTGACTCAGTGTCTAGTTCCATTGGGACATGCTGGCAGGGAGGTGAGGTGTGGGCAGGATAGAATGAGAAGTGAATGAGACATAAACCCTCCCTTCAGGAAACAGTCTCGGGTCCAGAGGTCGGGGGAGACAAGAAAGATGACTATGATGAATGTGGGGGCAGACAAACATAATGATGGAGTGCGGGTGCTGGGCTTAGGCGGCCTGGTTTGAAGCCTCGTGTCCTCACCAGAACTGAGTGACTTGGGCAGAATGTGCATCCAAGCTTCAGTCTCATCATCTGTGAACCTGGATTTAATGACACCTACTTTGTAATGCTCTCTTGAAAATTAAATCCAATAGTCTACAGTACTTAGTCCAGCACCAGCCACATAGGCTTAATAGATGGCAGCTGTGAAGTGTCAGGGGGAAGCACAAAGCAAGTGGGAAAGGTTGCACTACACTGGTGAGTTTTAAAAAGGCATCAAGGAATAAGTAATCATTGTAAAAGAAGGACAGTATATCACCCGAAAGCAGTGGGGGGAGATGCACTTTACATTGTTTATGGTAGTTGCTTATAGGACTGTATAGTCTCTGAGGTAAGCGTTTAAGCCTGTCACCTTCTTCAACACTGAAAAATAGCTTATTTGAATGGAAGAATGAATGAATTCATGAGTGCTTGGGGTACTGTGTATAGGTAATTCCATCAGTGAACCCTTGCAAGTAAGGCTGGAATGTCAAGTTGGAACCAGATCATGGAGGACTTTGAGCACAGGGGGAAAAGGTCACACCGACAGATGATGAAATCATTGTGTTTACATTTCTTTTTCTTTTAATTTTAAAGGAAATAAAAAGAGCCAAGCTTTACTGCAGAGTCAGCTGAAGTGCTATGAACTTATCTTTCAGTTTCTTGCCATCAGTTATGTACAAATTAGACATTCTCTTCTACCTGTAAATTGCTTAATCTAACTTTGCCCTGCAAATGATACCGATGGCTTTTGAACTTGCTGTTGGAGCTAACAATGAGGCTGATAGATTCCATGAGGATTATTTCCTAGAGCAGGTAACGTCTGCAGTACCCAAACCTGAAATGGTTTTTACATTAAAATACTGAACAGTTTCACTGGTCCCAGGTACTCAGATGTCAGAATTCTTTATAACCCCTGTTTTTCATGCATATTCTTGTCATGGTTTGGTCAAACCAAGGAAATATCATGGTCATTTCCCAGTCTTTGTCAACCTTCAACTTTTCATATTTATGGAGGCTTTTACAAGCATTTTCCAAGTAGCATATCATTTAGTTCTCAGAACAGCTTTTGCTCATTGGGTTTTATCTTCACAGAGGAGGATTTGGAGCTCACCCATGTTGTATGGGCCCCTGGTCCCAGGCTCTTACTCCCTAACCACACAGCCTCTATGGAGTGTCAGTGTTTTCTTCTGAAATCTCCAGAATTCTTATGTGTGCAATTCTTCATCTTTAAGCCACAAAATAGTTTTCTGTTTGTATAGTGCCTCCTTGATGACTGTTTTATATAACTATTCTTACTTTGCTTTCTTTTTAATTTTAAAACCCAGTTATCATTCCTTACCTTATCCAGAAAAGCGCAATGGAGAAAACAATCCAGTCATTAATTTGGTTTCCTTTCCCCAGCCCCCTTGATCTGATAGCGGCTGACCCATCCAAGGCTATGAGTAAGATTCTAAGGCAGACCTCAAAAGACAGTCATCTAGATTTTTATGGGGAAGGATCAAGATTCGCCTGATATCCCATCAACAAGTATGTCCCTGTCTGAAGCTAAAAGAAGGCCGGTGTGGTGTCACGGTGCTTGGACTCAGCAGTTACACACACCTGGGGGAGCTCATCTCATCTCAAGCTCTCAAAATTTGATCTTGATTTTGAGCTCAGATGCTGAGCTTCAGTTTCCTCATTGTAAGGCTTAGTAACAGTTATGTGATCATCATTCATTTCAGTCATTCATGAGTCAACAGATACTTATTGAATGCTTACTATGAGACAAGGCATTAAGCTAGTTGGAGATAGAGCTATGGACAAAATAAAATAGGCATGATCATTATCTTAATGGACCGAGTCTAGTGGATAAGGCAGAAATTGTATAGATAATTATGCACTCATGTAATTAAAATTCTGATAAGAACTTCTGAGGATGATGTGTTCGCGGAGGGTTCTAATAAGGTTCAGGTAATTAAGAAGCCCTGAAGTTGAAACAAAAAAGATGGATAGGATGAGTTGCCTTATAAAAGTGTCGTACTTAATGAAGAGCCATACATAATCCTCACCAGTAGTTATAATGAGAACAGTAATATTAGACTGGGAGACTGCCCACCTTCGATATTTTGAGATACTACAAGGAGAGCTTCCCCACCATCCTTCTTTTTCCCAGCCATGATCCCTTTCCTGGGACACTGCACCTTGTTTATTAGGATTCAGTGGCAACCTCTCAGAGATTTATGCTAACTTCCTCTGAGTCATGCTATGTTGTTACTTACTGATGTAAAATCAATTCTGATAAAGAAGATGTGGTACATATACACAATGGAATACTATTCAGCCATAAGAAGGAAACAAATCCTACCATATTCAACAACATGGATGGAGCTAGAGGGTATTATGCTCAGTGAAATAAGTCAGGCAGAGAAAGACAAAAACCAAATAATTTCCTTCATTTGTGGAGTATAACAACAAAGCAAAACTAAAGGAACAAAATAGCAGCAGACTCATAGTCTCCAAGAAGGGACTAGTGGTTACCAAAGGGGAGGGGTGGGGGAGGGCGGGTGGGGAGGGAGGGAGAAGGCGATTGTGGGGTATCATGACTGGTGCACATGGTGTGTGTGGGGTCACGGGGAAGACAGTGTAGCAAAGAGAAGACAAGTAGGGACTCTGTGACATCTTACTACACTGATGAACAGTGACTGCAATGGGGTATGGGGGGGCACTCGATAATAAGGGTGAATGTAATAACCACATTGTTTTTTTGTGAAACCTTCATAAGAGTGTATATCAAAGATACCTTAATTTAAAAAAAAGGAAAAAATAAAATCAATCCTGAGAGGTACCTATAGGAATGAGTTATTCCAATCCATGCTAAGTCACTAATAATTGATATAATATCCCATCCTGAGAGCAGCTTTTACTAAAGGGGAGGAAACATAACAGTGATCTCCAGGAACGGAAAGGGTCTATATGGTGTGGTCATTTTGGGGGAGAGAAGGTCAGAGCAATTTAACTGAATTAATGGAAAGAGGCTAGGATGTTTGAAAACATGCCTGCTTTCTGAGCAGGAATTCTATCCAGGAAACCTGTAGGATGTCTGTTTTCTAATAGTAGAAGTGTTCCCTGCCACAGTCACAATCCATAAAATCTTTTCATTAATTTTGAAGTCACTGGCCCTTCATGTTTCCTGGGGGTTTGTGATTGATAGTGTTCTTGCGTAGCTGTGACCTCCTCTGACCATCTCCCCAGGCCCAGATGTGGATGGAGGAAGCTGATGTGCCCATAAGAGGAGCTTGTTCTGCACGGCCAGGCCCTTCTAAAGACTGAGGGAAAACTGTACCCATCTTTCTGTCTGCCATCTACCTAGACTTTCTGAGTGCATGTTAATTCTTGGTCCTGAGCTATAAGTTGTAGGTAAATAATTAATCAAAAATACTTTCTATCCTCAAGGAGTTCAAAAATTTAGTGTTTTGATGAAGAGTATTGGGAGAGGGCTTCGTGAAAGAGGCATTTTGAGATAGGCCATGAAACGAGGTCTCCTTCCAGAGATGAGCACGACGGGCATTCCAGACAGTGACTGGCTGTGAAAATGTTGAGCAGAATGAAAAAAGCATAACATATCTATCTACCAGATGACGTGATCCTTGGACCAAACACATGCAAAAGTCAAGCTTCAGTTTCTCATGTAACCTAAGGAGATGGTTCCTCTCTTGTATTGCTGTTGAAAGGATCAGGTATAATTTTTACAAATACCTAGTATGGTCCCTGATTTATAGGAGGCACTCAGGGAATGGGTGGTGGCATTATCTCTACCATTATTTTTGTTTTCAGTAGCAATTCTTTTCATATTATTTTATGTTTTTCTTGTCTTTATTTTTCTAGACTAGATTGTAAAATCTATGGAGAAAGGTGTTGGACCTTATTCTTCCTTGGGCACCTGGCTGGCACCGGTGCTTTGTAAATACTTGGCAATTAGATAAATGATAGAAAATTCTGTGATGAGAATGGATGTTCAGTTACCATGGGGCAGAGGGAGACAGATGAAATAGGTGAAGGGGATAAAGAGGCACAAATTTGAGATCATAAAATAATTTAGCCACAGGGATGGAGGTGTAGCATAGGAAATAGAGTTCATAATATTGTAACCTTATTGTATGGTGACAGATGTCAACTACACTTACAGTGAGCATTTAATAATGTATATAATTGATGAATCACTTGTTCATTTGAAATCAATAGAATGTTGTACAGAAGCTATATTTCAATAAAAATAAATAAATAAATAGGAAAAGTCTGTGATGAAAATGTGAAGTTGAGAGAGTAAATTCCTGGCCGCTTCTCTGGTATTAATTTTATCTAATGTTTTATATGCTGTATAGAATGTACTGGAACTTCACAAAATGGAAACACAGATAAAGTGCAGTCACAAAAGTAATAGGCAATCTCTGAACATTTCAAAAAGAGTCCTTATTCCTGTATATGTTGCCAGGAAATGGAGGGTGGGTTACAAACATAAAGAGGGCCGGGATGTGGGGAAAACCTTTTGACTTATGCTGTTTAGTTGTCTCTTACACATAATTATTTTAACCAAGGCCTCCTCCTCTTGGGATTAATGCTGTCTAGATGGAAGGCACACTGGAGGCTCTTTTACCAGAGATGCTCAAAGGTTAGTGCGCTCAGGAACCACATGGAGGAGCTTAGCAGGTTGCAGGGCTCTAACTCCAGAAATCCTGATTCAGAGCTTCAGTCCTGGTTTATGTCTGCTGATATATTGAGGTCCTACCTACACAACCAGCTTGGGCCCCATCCTACCTCAGGCTGGGATATGGAAGGGCTTGTGCTCATAAGGGCCACTTTAGTCAATACTGTCACCTAATGATGTGGCCTTCTGAGCCCACAGATAATTGTTCTTTCAGCCTTGTAAGCAGAGCCATGGTTCAGGAATTTGCTAATTACTGCTCCCCGCTGACTGATTACCCACGTCATTATTTGTATACTTGGATGCGTTTAGCTTTTGAATCAATTCAAATCCCAGGTCCACCGCCACTTCTCTGCATGGCTGCACATGATGTATTTATACGCTGCTGCCACCAGGCCGTCGGCCCTACCACTGAAGGCTCCACCGCTAGTAACTGCAGCCAGAAAGCAGCTGTTGTCTATTGATGCCTGCCCCCCATCCCAGGAACCTCATGGAGTGTGAAAGTGTCCCAGGGAGGTGGACCAGTCCCTTACTGTGAAATAGAATCCTTGGCTCAGAGAAATCGAGTATTATGACCAAGGTCACAGTTTTGATAAGCAGCAAAGCTATGATCCGAACCAAATCTGTCTGGTTCCACGACCCCTGCCACTTCCCCTAAAATTAAGGGAAGGTAAATTATGTCTTTTCACTATTTGTACTTGATCCATACTAATAGCATTTTCTAATCTGTGTGACTGAGAGAAGAACCAGTTTTACTTTTTCAAGGTGAGAATTTAGAATGATCTTTTTCACATTTATTATTTTAGATACTTCTTATCCTTTTAGTGCAGAGATTTGATGCGAGAGGATGAATCAATGTCATGCCATGCAAGGGGCATAAGCATCTTCAGGCACAGCCTGAACTAAGGGCTCCCAATGCAAATGTTTGAATACCAGAGATAATACAATTTTTGAAGTCCTCTTTTCCCTGATAATTATTAAACCAAAGAAAACTACTACTTGCTGCACATTTCTAGAGACCCTTAGAAGTGGAACAGTCTCACCAGCAGCCGTTCTGCAGAGGACAACCTGATAGTTTATCCTTCTGAGCTCAGAAGCCGGTCCATCACAGGAACAACTTCTACTGCATTGCAGAGTCCAAGGAGCTAGATCATGGAAAACAACAGCGGAGAGTGTGAGCCAGGGCTCTGCTGGCAAGGGAATGAAATGCATCTGTAGCTCCAGGCACACAGAGATAGTGTATGTAAGAAGGAATGCAGAGAGAACATTTGCATCTTTTGTAATATGAGTAGAAAACAATCCTCACCAAAAATACAGTTTAAGATGAAAACTTCCTAACAGTTGACAGTAAAATGACAAAAATAATTTCTTTATTACTGAGGAAACTGGGACCTGAGTACATACAAAGGAATGACCTTCAAGAGAAATACTCACATCTAAACGTTCCTAGTGGGATAGAGTAAGACACAAGGGTGGCAGGTGCGTGCACAGTGAGGTTATAGGGATCCTAAGAGCCAGGTTTCTGGAAATACCATCAGTCACTTCTCAGGTTGCAACTTCTTTGTCTCAGGCCCCTACTGAAATACAAATATAATACCACTGAAGGTTCATGGTCCAAATCAGAAGAATAAGATCTTACTCCCTGGGCAATCCATGTCCTGCTCATATGATCCTGACTTTGCTTCCAAACCAAACTTGTTTTGTGAATTAAACTCTCTCTGTTGCTCATCCTTCTCTCTCTCTGGATGAAATTAGATGTGGGATCGTGAGATCTAAAATCTTCGATCACTGTTTCACAAATGTGCTGAACATGGGAATCACTGTATTTAAAATTTGGAATAACTAGTTTGAAAAGAAAACTATCTTTGTCCTAGAGAGTCCGATTTTGTTGATATGGAGTACAGCTCAGGTACCTAGTATTTCAGAAGGTCCCCAGTTGATCCTAATGTGTAGCAAAATTTGAGAATGCTGTTATTTTGATCCTTGTTATTTGAATTCTGGCCCACTGACCAATAGCATTGGCATTCCTTGGGGCTTGTTAGGCACTTATGATCTCGGTGTTCCCCCATCTCCATCCTACTGAATCACCATCCTCATTTTAACATAAACATCAGGTGGTGTCTTCACATATGAAAGTTTGAGGAGCATTTGTCTAAATCAATGGTCCTACAGCTTGGGTGTACAGTGGAATCACACTGGAAACTTAAAAAAAGTATGGATCCCTAGTTTTATGCCAAGAAACTCTGTTGTAATTGGTCCAGAATGTAAGACTGAGCATTAGAATTTCTGAAAGCTCTCAGGATGATTGAAATGTGCAGCTCAACGGAGCCATTGCTCTGGGTCTTACATGTGACAGTAATTTAGCCAAATTCCTCTTTGTAGAGAGCAAAACTTGGCTCTGCCACAGTGGACCAAAAAGAAAAAATCAAGCATTTACAATATTTTCTAGTGAATGTAGTTTTACAACAGTGTACATAGGAATTTAACCACCAAGGAGATTCCAAGACTGAAACATAAGACTGATGAGGAAACATAAAACCTAGGAAATAATTTCCCCAGAGAAGTGAAGATTGGGAATGGGTTACAGAGTTTCAGTTCCCAGCAAGGTAATTTAATAAAAAATGTTGACCAGTGTTCTCCTTTGCCACCAGAGACACAGCCAAGACTGCAGTATGAGGAACGTTGTCATGGTGCCTGGGATTATTTCCTGATGATTACCAAGCCAGTCACCCACATGCTGTCATCCCTGTGCCAGGCACTGCAGGGATAAGAATGACTCCTCTTATGTCAAGTAGGCTCTCCAAGGAAGATATGTTAGGTGGCCCAGACCTTGGGGGCTGTGGTAGCTGCCAGGAGGGGCAGAGGTTGGTTAATATCTGGAAAGAAATGCAACCATGGGGATGTTGAGATTATCCTCTGAAGGTCCTATGAAAAAGGATCAATTATTTTCCATCTAGATGGTCAGGACACAGAAGGCTGCCTTTTGGGGCTAACTTCTCTGGATATTACAATTTTCTCTATAGATTTGAAAATCTAGGCAAAGAACAGGCTGCCTCCATGGAGTTATAGAATATCTTTTTTTTAAACCTTTACTTATAAAATCCAATACTTCACTTGCTCTGCTTAAATATTCTGTGAGGGTACTATTATTCCTTCCTATGCATAAGAAAATTAAGAGAGGATGTGACATGTACTATGGACATAGGACTTAGTGGTGGTTCCTCAATTTGAAAGCAAGTCTTTCAATTCCAATTCCAATATCCTTCTGAATTCTAAGAAATGGACCATATTTTATCCTTGAAATACTTGTTGGCATTTTGTGGATTTTAAAAAGAAGTTACCTGGAGCAGAAGGAAGGGATCCCCACATTCATCCATGATGGTCCTGGTTGTGGCCTGTTAGGAATGATCCACACTAACTTGGCTTCTGTCACCAGAAAGGTGGCCCTGAGAGTGAATGGGGTGTGGCTATTTATGGACATGGAGCTTCTCTGCAGGGTGGTGAGAATATTTCGGAGTTAGATAGTGATAATGGTTGCCCAACCTTGTGATTATACCAAAAGCCACTGAATTGTATGTAAAAATTCATATATTAAATTTTATGGCATATGAATGATATAGCAATAAACAAATAGCGACTTCAATATTCCACTTTCAATAATGGGTAGAACAATGAAACAGATGATCAACCAGGAAATACAAGACTTGAAAAACATTTTAAAATAGCTAGACCTAACAGATATCTGTATAACAGTTCACCCTGCAATAGAATACACATTATTCTCATGTATGGAACATTCTCCAGGGTAGAAAATATGCTGGGCCATGAAAAAGGACCTAATATCTCAAATGATTTAATCACATAGGGTGTTCTATAACCACAGTAGAATGGAATTAGAGATCAATGATGGAAGGAAATTAGAAAAATTCACAAATGTATGTGTATATATATATGTATATATATATAATCCTAAATAGAAGAAATCAAAAAGGAATTAGAAAATGCTTTTAGGTAATTAAAAACTCAACAAGCCAAAATATAATGTGATGTAGCTAAAGGAGTGCTTAGGAGGAAATTTATAGCTGTAAATGCTTATATTTAGGAAAAACGATTCCAAATTAATAATCTAACCTTATACCATAGAAGACTGGAAAAAAAAGAGCAAACCAATCCTAATGCAAGCATAGTAAAGGTAATAGTAAAGTTTGCAGTAGGAATTAATAAAATAGAGAATAGGAAAAAAAATGAAATTAACAAAAACTGGATTCTTTGAAAAAGTAACGAAATTGACAAGCCCTTACCGAAACTGAAGTGTTTTTGCTCTGGGGATCTTTTCCAGGATCCCTGAAATAAATCAAGCCATGTCAGACTCCACAGGGAGTAACTGTTTTATGAATAAAACCTCGGTCAGACATTACATTCTAGTCCCAGCAGGAAGTAGAGTATCAGACAGCTCTGAGTTTACTCCTGACTGGAGGCAACAGGGGAAATGGTATCTTAGACCCCATTGTAGTCTAACTACAGATCACACAGTCTGAGAAAATGTTCTCTGAGATGAGGTCAAATAAAAATGTACAATGATTCCCAGGGTCAAGTCCAGAATAGAAGGATAATACAGCAACAGAATGAACTCTTGATGGATAAACAGCTTATGAGGTAGGAGGGGAGAAGCAGGGTGTCCTTTGGCCAGAAGGTACAGCCAGCTGTGTTTGTTGACAATAAGTTTCTAGGTCTGTAGATTGGTGAGAGCAGGTCTTGAGCTGTCAAAGGTATGATCAAAAAGAGATTTCAAGTCAAACAGCTGTGGGCACAAGCCTTAACCCAGACACTTAATAGCAGATGACCTCAGGCAGGTTACCTGATTTTTCCAAAACTCAATCTTTTTAGTTCTAAATGATAATTCCTATCTTACAAGTTTGTTGTGATGATGAAATGGGATCATATAAAAGGTGCCTTTTATAGCACTTGGTATATAGCATTTGCCTCCAAGAAGACATTTAATAGATGTGTAGATGTTGGTGTTGATTTTCCTATTGTTGCATTATTACAACAGTTGCAAGGAAATGAAAGCTCAATGGCTAATCCAGCCAGAATTTCTTTCTCATAATCAGCACCCTAGCAGAGACATGATTTCCTGGCTGAGAAGGGCTCCCTGTGCAACTGTCAGAATCTACCATTACAAAAGTTCATTCCGCAGCCCAGATGTTTTCCAGTGTGAAATTCCCTTGGGTCATCAAGTTTTCAAATTGATTATACCATCAAAGTAATGATTTTAATAGCACAATAGGATAGGTCCAAAGCATCATTCTGTTAAGCCATGCATTTTGAGAACAAAAGTTGAATTCTAAGTCCTGTAGTTAAACCAGTTTTCCTCCGTGGCAACCTAAGGTGGTTTTCTAGTATAGCGGTGTCAGGTTTTTGTCTTTGAATATTGCTTTCCTCCTCAATTTAGGAATGTACACTCAACAGCTACAGTACAAATACCTAATCCTTGCCTCTTGTTAGTTAAAAATGTAGTAAATATGTATTTATATTAAGGATAGTTACTTGTAAGATGGACCATCACCCCTTTTTACAGATGGAGAAATAGAGGCTTAGGGATCTCATCTAAGATCATGTATAGGAGTCAAACTCAGTTCTTGATTATAAGGCCAGGTGTATTCTTCCTCTATCACCTCTACTGCCTTATATCTACATCCAGAAATAAGACTTCTAGACAAAAAAAAACAAAACAGACTTCTGGTCAGGGTAGATTTAGTGAAACGGGCATTGTCAAATGATCATTTGGAAACAGCTCTGATAAGGAGTTATTATGCCAAGGGAGAAAGGAGAAGGGTCCACAAGGGAATGTATTTCCATATTACATCTCTAAATCTAACTCTCTCTCTAAGTCCATCATTAAATAATTTATCTATGCACTCATTCATTCAATTCTTGAGTATCTGCCATGCACTGGACATTGTTCTGTAGGAAACCAGCAATGCAAGACAGATATGTAACACAACTGTAATCAGCTTGTGAAGCCCTTCTTGGTCGCTATGATGATAATAATGTTTCCCCTATAAAGGTACCACACCACTTTCAACCAAATTCTACCCAGTGCTCTTTGAAGGAGCATGTTGGGAAGAGTGCAGTACTTCCTGCCACACCTCCAGGATCTCTGCCTCTAGAAAGTCTCCCCTGCCCACCTTTCCCATTGCAGAGCACATTTAGTTCACCATCTCCCAACGTCCTGCAGCCCTAATACCTGATCCTTCCCTGAAACCACAGGCACAAGCTACCTGGGTGCAAAGGCTATGTGTATAGCAGTTAAACATAGTGAGTTTTGCAGTCAGACTGCTTGGATTCAAGATGTGTCCCAGTCACATAATAGCCATATAACCTTTGGTAAATAATTCCTAAAATCTCGATTTCCTAATTTGTACTATAGGGATAATGACAGTACTTACCTTATAGGGTTGTTGTCTTAATTAAAGGTGTTAACATACATGAATTTTTAGAAACTGTGTCTCACCACATTTCTTCCTTCTCCAGGAATCTCCACTGAATCCTTTTTTGCTCACATAAGCCAATCCAAACTAAATCTTGTATTTAAGAATGCTCCTTCTCTATATTATTTTTACCTTTCCTAAATGCTCAGCCCATAGACCCACCAAAGTAACTGCTGTTCCCTAAAATGCATCCTGAGCTATTCCTTCCACGAATCTCTGCTGAGCCTTCCCCTCCACTTAGGCTACCCTTCCCTTTGCTCTGTGCTGTACCCCTTACTAACCACTCAGGGCACCACTCAGGCGCAGCTGCATCCATGTAACTTCCTCTGCTGCTTCAGTCAGAATCAACTCTTTCTTCTCCTGCTTGCCACCACTGTAATCCCATCTGCCTTTAACTGGAACTACTTGGCTAGATATCTGCACATCTTACTTGAGGACGAACGCAAGGTCATGGAACATTAATATTTGTTGAATAACATGAAGTTAAATCCACTTTTTAATTATCTTAAATTGAGAAGATGTAGTCTAACTCAGTAAAAAAGAAATTTATTTTGGGGTTGATCCTTCAATTCTGTTTATATAATCTACTTTCTCTATGATTTCTGGGATAATGGAGCCTTGAGTGGTAGAGGGTTTTCTGATTGATTTCCTCTCATATGTCATTTATGGTCTACCTAACCTTATAACTATTTTTGTGTCAGGATTTCTGAGGAAGAGTTTAGTCTAAACATCAAACTTGAGACTTGCTTTTTGAGTCAGACAGAGACACGTTGCTTGAATACTTTTTTGAAAATTTTAAAGAAACAGCACCTCTGGTATAGTAAAGGGAAACCTCTGAATCACTCATCACAACTAGAAGGAGCCAAAGGTGTGAAAGAAGGTCAGGAGGAAAGTGGAAGAATCAGAAAGTAGTTCCTGGGGCTTTCCTTCAATTTTCCCGTAAAGAGCAGATTGATGGCCCATGTCCTAATGAAAACGAGATTCTGGGTAATTATAGGGGCATGGGGCATTTGAGGACAGGTTTAAACATGAAAAAGAACATCAAAAATGGGGATTTATCAGTGCTGCAGCAATTCATCCCCGGGGTATGTGATGGAGCAATCATGGATACATAGAGTGTGTGTGTGTATGTGTGTGTGTGTGTGTTATGTGTGATGTGTGTTGTGTGTGTGCTATTTGTGTTACGTGTGTGTCTGTGTTGTGTGTGATGTGTGTTGTGTGTATGTGTTACATGTGTGTCTGGTATGTGTATGTTGCATGTGTATGTGTGTTATGTGTGTGTATGTGTGTTGTGTGTGTGTGTGTGCTATGTGTATGTGTATGTGAGGTACAGTAGGATGGAACTGGTAGAATCCTACATCCTAGTTAGAGTTAGTCAATTTTTGGACTAGGACCATAAAAGAAGGCTACTCCAGCAGGAAACTAGGATCCAGGAAGCAGATAGTTTTGACTGAAGGAATCACCAATCAGGTAAACACAGGCCAGTGGTGGTTAGATGTACCCATGCTTCCCTTTACTAGCCAAGGTGCTTCTCAGCAGCAGGAGAGCAGAACTGTAAGGTTAAAATTTAGTTACAAGATTATACAAATTGAGATTCTTCCCTGTCTTATCAGATGTCACAGTTAAGGTCCTAAATGTGAATGAAAGTTGCCAATGCCTCTCATTTTAATTTCACCCAGCCATATCCAGTTGGGGCCAGCCATCTTCCTGTAGGATTTACTTAAAGACATCAGAACTGACCCAAATATCACAACCCCTGCAATAGGCCAGCCTCTCAACCAACACAGGGCTGAACCAGGAAAAAGAAATTCTGCCTTTTGAGGGATGTTATTTCCCTAGAGAAAAGTTCTTTTCATTCTGCAAGAAGAGGGGAAGAATTTCAAAAGAATCACTTGAAATGATGTGGAGATCTGTGCAATAGGGACACTGTCATTTCACTCCCTTCCTTGCAATCCTGCTTTTTCTGGTGACCTTGCCTATCACCCCTTATGCAGCCTAAGCAGCCAAAAAAAAAAAATTAGAAAGAGACCATGAGACCGGGAAAGGGGCTGGGGCCAAGCAAAAGCATTGTCACTACTTGTCTGAGAAGGATCTGTGACACCAAAGTTTAGTGAAGACTAAAATATAGTTGAGTTTGAGCTGTCAGCCATAATCCCATTCAAAATGACTACCTTCTGGAAGAGAAGCTTTGCCAGCAAGAGGGCAGGGGATGAGCTCTCTCTGAGGGAACCAAAGAGAGGATGGGAGAGGACAGACTAGGATGGGATCTTCTACATCAGTGCATTGGAAAGAGCCCTCGGAAAAGCTCACCCATATGACCCAAAAGAAGCTCACCCAACCCACACGGGTGGCTGTACAAGAAGCACAAGAAAACAGCATCAACCCAAACAGAGGCTTGTGATCTGTCCAACTGAGTATGAGAAAGATGCTGCCCTCATCCTGTCCTTTCTCAGTGTCTGCAGCATTTGAGAAACCATTGTCTAGAAGGGGGTTGTGTTTGAGGGATGTCAGGAAGTCTAGAAGCTGGGTGAGCTCCTCACTACTGCCCACCCCCTTATAGTTCCAAGGCACTCCAAGGCATAGTTCCGTCCTGTGCTGGAAAGGAGAAAAGAAGAGCTTTCATCAAGATTGTGAGTATCATGTAAAAAGAAGTCTTGTGTACCAGAGTAAGACCCTCTAATAACTTAAAGTGCCTGGAAAGTCAAGGAACCAGACCAAGATGTCATTAAGGGAGATACTGCCCATGAGGAGAGTGACCCAGCATAGGTGAGAAGCAGTTTTGAAAGAAAGAAACTTCATATTCATAACCAGTGGCTGACAGACACTAATAAACATCAGTATTATTTTTTTAAAACTAGTAAAAATCACTGAAGCGTTGAACAATTGAAATTTTGAGAAAAGTGTCACTGAATGATGATTCACTTAGCTTGGATTCTTTGTAAATTATAGGAGAGAAGTTTGGTTAAGGGTTGTCTTGTTTCTAAAGCCTAGAGTTTTAAAAAAGCAAATGGAAGAGTGAATTTGAGCTGAAGAGCTGGGGCTGTAGCTGTATGCTTCATCACTTCTTCCATTAAATAATCACAATTTGCTGTCAATTTCCTACCACAGAGAGAAACATGGGAGAAATGCTTATGGTTTCAGGTTAAACTGGAGCCAGAATTCAATGATTTCCCATTAAGAGTATTTCTACCTTCGACCATCACCTTGGAGCAATATGTTGCCATTCTTTCTTACTATCCCTTTACAGATGCTCCTGAGTCTGGGTATCCTTGTTAGAAACTGGGATTCTTATTTTTGTTGTTGTTTTCATTAATATACAATCACATGAATAACACTATGGTCACTAGATTCCCTCTATTATCAAGTCCCCACCACATACCCCACTGCAGTCACTCTCCATCAGCGTAGCAAGATGCTATAGAATCACTACTTGTCTTCTCTGCGCTATACTGCCTTCCCCGTGGCCCTCCGCCTACATTATGTGTGCTAATCATAATGCCCCTTATTCCCCTTCTCTCCACTTCCTACCTACCCCCCGTCCCGCCCCCAGTCCCTTTCCCTTTGGTAACTGTTAGTCCATTCTTGGATTCTGTGAGTCTGCTGCTGTTTTGTTCCTTCAGATTTTGCTTTGTTCTTATGCTCCACGGATGAGTGAAATCATTTGGCACTTGTCTTTCTCCGCCTGGCTTATTTCACTGAGCATAATATCCTCTAGCTCCATCCATGTTGTTGCAAATGGTAGAATTTGTTTTCTTCTTATGGCTGAATAATATTCCATTGTGTATATGTACCACCTCTTCTTTATCCATTCATTCATCTACTGATGGACACTTAGGTTGCTTCCATTTTTTGGCTATTGTAAATAGTGCTGCTATAAACATAGGGGTGCATATGTCTTTTTGAAACTGGGATCCTGCATTCTTAGGGTAAATACTTAGGAATGGAATTCCTGGGTCAAATGATATTTCTATTTTGAGTTTTTTGAGGAACCTCCATACTGCTTTCCACAATGGTTGAACTAGTTTACATTCCCACCGGCACTGTAGGAGGGTTCCCCTTTCTCCATATCCTCACCAGCATTTGTTGTTCATAGTTTTTTCTGTGTTGGCCATCCTAACTAGTGTGAGGTGATATCGCATTGTGGTTTTAATTTGCATTTCCCTGAAATTAGCGACGTGAAGCATCTTCTCATGTGCCTGTTGGCCATCTGAATTTCTTCTTTGGAGAACTGTCTCTTCATATCCTCTGCCCATTTTTTAATAAGGTTATTTGCTTTTTTGGTGTTGAGGCATGTGAGTTCTTTATACATTTTGGATGTTAACCCCTTGTTGGATATGTCATTTACAAATATATTCTCCCATACTGTAGGATGCCTTTTTGTTCTGCTGATGGTGTCCTTTGCTGTACAGAAGCTTTTTAGCAATGATGTAGTCCCATTTGTTCATTTTTGACTTTGTTTCCCTTGCCCAAGGAGATGCGTTCTGGAAAATGTTGCTCATGTTTATATACAAGAGATTTTTGCCTATGTTTTCTTCTAAGAGTTTTATGGTTTCATGACTTACATTCTGGTCTTTGATCCATTTTGAGTTTACTTTTGTGTTTGGGGTTAGACAATAATCCAATTTCATTCTCTTGCATGGAGCTGTCCAGTTTTGTCAACACCAGTTGTTGAAGAGGCTGTCATTTATTTCCCCATTGTATTTCCATAGCTCCTTTATTGTATATTAATTGGTCATATATACTTGGGTTTATATCTGGGCTCTCTAGTCTGTTCCATTGGTTTGTGGGTCTGTTCTTGTGCCAGTACCAAATTGTCTTGATTACTGTGGCTTTGTAGTAAAGCTTGAAGTCGGGGAGCATAATCACCCCAGCTTTATTCTTCCTTCTCAGGATCGCTTTGGCTATTCGGGGTCTTTTGTGGTTCCATATGAATGTTAGAACTATTTGCTCTAGTTCATTGAAGGTTGCTGTTGGTATTTTGATAGGAATTGCATTGAATCTGTAGATTGCTTTAGGCAGGATGGCCATTTTGACAATATTAATCCTTTCTATCCATGAGCATGGGATGTGTTTCCAATTATTGGTATCTTCTTTAATTTCTTTCATGAGTGTCTTATAGTTTTCATAGTATAGGCCTTTCATTTCCTTGGTTAGGTTTATTTCTAGGTTTTTTATTCTTTTTGATGCAGTTGTGAAAGGAATTGTTTTCCTGATTTCTCTTTCTGCTGGTTTATCATTAGTGTATAGGAATGCAACGGATTTCTGTGTATTAATTTTGTTTCCTGCAACTTTGCTGAACTCAGATATTAGATCTAGTAGTTTTGGAGTGGATTCTTTAGGGTTTTCAGGTACAATATCATGTCATCTGCAAACAGGGACAGTTTAACTTCTTCCTTGCCCATCTGGATGCTTTTTATTTCTTTGTGTTGTCTGATTGCTGTGCCTAGGACCTCCAGTACTATGTTTGAATAAAAGTGGGGAGAGTGGGAATCCTTGTCTTGTTCCTGATCTTAAAGGAAAAGCTTTCATCTTCTCACTGTTAAGAATAATGTTGGCTGTGGGCTTGTCATATTTGGCCTTTATTATGTTGAGGTACTTGCCATCTATACCCATTTTGTTGAGAATTTTTATCATGAATGGATGTTGAATTTTTGTTGAATGCTTTTTCAGCATCTATGGAGATGATCGTGTGGTTTTTGTCCTTCTTTTTGTTGATGTGGTGGATGATGTTGATGGATTTTTGAATGTTGTACCATCCTTGCATCCCTGAGATGAATCCCACTTGATCATGGTGTATGATCCCTTGATGTATTTTTGAATTCGGTTTGCTAATATTTTGTTGAGTATTTTTGCATCTACGTTCATCAGGGATATTGGTCTGTAACTTTCTTTTTTGGTGAGGTCTTTGTCCAGTTTTGGTATTAGAGTGATGCTGCCTTCATAGAATGAGTTTGGAAGTATTCCCTCCTCTCCTATATTTTTGAAAAACTTTAAGGAGAATGGGTGCTATTTCTTCTCTATATGTCTGGTAGAATTCAGAGGTGAATCCATCTGGTCCAGGAGTTTTGTTCTTGGGTAGTTTTTTGATTACTGATTCAATTTCGTTGCTGGTGATTGGTCTGTTTAGTTTTTCTGTTCTTGCTTGGTCAGTCTTGGAAGGTTGCATTTTTCAAAGAAGTTGTCCATTTCTTCTAGGTTTTCCAGCTTGTTAGCATATAGATTCTCATAATATTCTCTTATAATTCTTTGTGTTTCTGTAGGGTCCTTTGTGATTTTTCCTTTCTTGTCCCTGATTCTGTTTATGTATGTAGATTCTCTTTTTCTCTTAATAAGTATGGCTAGGGGTTTATATATTTTGTTTATTTTTTCAAAGAACCAGCTCTTGGTTTTATTGATTTTTTCTATTGTTTTATTCTTCTCAATTTTATTTATTTCTTCTCTGATCTTTATTATGTCCCTCCTTCTGGTGACTTTGGGCCTCATTTGTTCTTCTTTTTCCAATTTCAGTAATTGTGTCTTTAGACTATTCATTTGGGAATGTTCTTCCTTCTTTAAATAGGCCTGGACTGCAATATACTTTCCTCTTAGAACTGCCTTTGCTGCGTCCCACAGAAGTTGTGGCTTTGTGTTGTTGTTGTCATTAGTCTCCATATATTCTTTGATTTCTGTTTTGATTTGGTCGTTAACCCATTGATTAATTAGGAGCATGTTATTAAGCCTCCATGTGTTTGTGAGCCTTTTTGTTTTCTTTGTACCATTTATTTCTACTTTTACACCTTTGTGAACTGAGAAGTTGGTTGGTAGAATTTCAATATTTTTGAATTTACTGATGTTCTTTTTGTGGCCTAGTATGTGGTCTATTCTGGAAAATGTTCCATGTGCACTTGAGAAGAATGTGTATCCTGTTGCTTTTGGGTGTAGAGTTCTGTAGATGTCTGTTAGGTCCATGTATTCTAATGTGTTGTTCAGTGCCTCTGTGTCTTTCCTTATTTTTTGTCTGGTTGATCTGTCCTTTGGAGTGAGTGGTGTGTTGAAGTCTCCTAAAATGAATGCATTGCTTTTTATTTCCTCCTTTAATTCTTTTAGTATTTGTCTCACATATGTTGGTGCTTCTGTGTTGGGTGCATATATATTTTAAATGGTTATATCCTCTTGTTGGACTGACCCCTTTATCATTATGTAATGTCCTTCCTTATCTCTTGCTACTTTCTTCATTTTGAAGTCTATTTTGTCTGATACAAGTACTGCAACACCTGCTTTTTTCTCCTTGTTGTTTGCATGAAATATCTTTTTCCATCCATTCACTTTTAGTCTGTATATGTCTTTGGGTTTAAAGTGAGTCTCTTGAAGGCAGCATATAGATGGGTCTTGTTTTTTTATCCATTCAGTGACTCTATGTCTTTTGACTGGTGCATTCAGTCCGTTTACATTGAGGGTGATTATGGATAGGTATGTACTTATTGGCATTGCAGGCTTCAGATTCGTGGTTACCAAAGGTTCAAGGTTAACTTCCCTACTATCTAAAAGTCTAACAACTAACTTAACATGCTATTACAAACACAATCTAAAGGTTCTTTTTTTGTTTGTTTGTTTGTTTACTTCCTTCTTTTTCTTTCTACTCCATTCTTTATATATTAGGTATCATATCTGTACTGTTTGCCTATCCCTTGATTGACTTTGGGGATAGTTAATTTAATTTTGCATTTGCTTAGTAATTAGCTGTTCTATTTTCGTTACTGTGGTTTTATTACCTCTCGTGACAGCTATTAAACCATAGGAACACCTCCTTCTATAGCAGTCCCTCCAAAATACACTGTACAGGTGGTTTGTGGGAGGCAAATTCTCTCAGCTTTTGCTTATCTGGGAATTGTTTAATCCCTCCTTCAAATTTAAATGATAATATTGCTGGATAAAGTAATCTTGGTTTAAGGCCCTTCTGTTTCATTGCATTAAATACATCATGCCACTCCCTTCTGGCCTATAAGGTTTCTGCTGAGAAGTCTGATGATAGCCTGATGGGTTTTCCTTTGTATGTGATCTTATTTCTCTCTCTGGCTGCTTTTAATAGTCTGTCCTTATCCTTGATCTTTGCCATTTTAATTACTATATGTCTTGCTGTTGTCTTCCTTTGGTCCCTTGTGTTGGGAGATCTGCACACCTCCATGGCCTGAGAGACTATCTCCTCCCCCAGATTGGGGAAGTTTTCAGCAATCACTTCCTCAAAGACACTTTCTATCCCTTTTTCTCTCTCTTCTTCCTCTGGTACCCCTATAATGCGAATATTATTCCATTTGGATTGGTCACACAGTTCTCTCAATATTCTTTCATTCTTAGAGATCCTTTTTTCTCTCAGTGCCTCAGCTTCTTTGTATTCCTCTTCTCTAGTTTCTATTTAATTTATTGTCTCCTCCACGGTATCCAATCTGCTTTTAATACCGTCCATTGTGTTCTTCAATGATTGGATCTCCAACCGGAATTCATTCCTGAGTTCCTGAATATCTTTCTGTACCTCCATGAGCATGTTAATGATTTTTATTTTGAACTCCCTTTCAGGGAGAGTCATAGGTCCATATTATTTAAATCTTTCTCAGGAGTTGTATTCATAATTTTACTCTGGACCAGGTTCCTTTGGCGTTTCATATTTGTGTATGGCGCCCTCTAGTGCCCAGAAGCTCTACTCTCTGGAGCTGCTCAGCCACTGAAGCAATGCGGGAATTGTAGGGGAGTGGTATTGGTGCCTCCAGAGAGGAAAGGGCTGTTTCCTGGTTCCTGGCTGCTATGCCTGTCTCCACTCCCTGAACCAGTGGGCTGAGCACACAGGTATAAGTCCCTGTGCTTTGCGTTTTTAGTTGCTGTAGACAGATCTTCCCTCTGGCTGGCATAACACCAGAGAAGGATTTCCCGGTTTGCAAGCTGGGTGGGGCTGGCCAGAAGAAAGGCACACTAGTCTGCCTGTCACAGAAGGGGTTCTTGGAGCTGTGTAGGCAGCCAGGGAGCTGGAGCACCTGAAGATCATGAAAGCTCCCAACCTGCTGGGCAGAGTGCACCCGGACAATTTTGTCTGCCTGTCCTTTCTCCTGAGCAGTAAGCTCCGTGCAATCCTTGCCCCGTTAGCAGCCCTCTTGCTAAGGGCTTCTTTGTTAGGAAGTCTCTCGGACTGCCCGCCTTTCTTTTGTCCCTGAGCAGCTGGGTATGGATCCCTGCTTTCATAAGCAGCTGGATTCTTAGTCTCTCCAGGAATTCTGCCTGTCTTAGCTTTCCAACCCCCTAATTACACGAATATCATGCAAGCATCACGAAATGTAGGTTTGTGCTCCCAGAGCAGATCTCCAGAGTTAGGTATTCAGCAGTCCCACATCTGCACTCCCTCCCTGCTCTGTTCCTGTTCCTCCTGCTGGTGAGCTGGGGTGGGGGAAGGGCTTGGATCCCGCAGGGCCACAGCTTTAGAAAGTTACCCTTTTCTGTGAGGGCTGCTCTTGTCTCCAGGTGTATGCAGTTTGTTGCGGTCCTCTTTTCCGTTGCTCTTTCAAGAGTAGTTGTAGTAGCTTTATTTTCATATTATATGAGGTTTTAGGAGGAAGCCTCTGTCTCACCTCTCAGGCCGCCATCTTTCCTTCTATACCCATTTTGTTGAGAATTTTTATCATGAATGGTTGTTGAATTTTTGTTGAATGCTTTTTCAGCATCTATGGAGATGATCATGTGGTTTTTGTCCTTCTTTTTGTTGATGTGGTGGATGATGTTGATGGATTTTTGAATATTGTACCATCCTTGCATCCCTACTTGATCTCAATGGATGATATTTTGATGTATTTTTGAATTTGGTTTGCTAATGTTTTGTTGAGTATTTTTGCATCTATGTTCATCAGGGATATTGGTCTGTAATTTTCCTTTTTTGTGGTGTCTTTGCCTGGTTTTGGTATTAGAGTGATGCTGACTTTGTAGAATGAGTTTGGGAGTATTCCCTCCTCTTCTACTTTTTGGAAAACTTCTAGGAGGATGGGTATTAGGTCTTCACTAAATGATAAAATTCAGCAGTCAAACCATCTGGTTCAGGTGTTTTGTTCTTAAGTAATTTTTTGATTACCAGCTCAATTTCCTTGCTGGTAATTGGTCTATTCAGATTTTATGTTTCTTCCTAGGTCAGCCTTGGAAGGTTGTATTTTTCTAGAAAGTTGTCCATTTCTTCTAGGTTATCCAGTTTGTTAGCATATAATTTTTCATAGTATTCTCTCATAATTCTTTGTATTTCTGTGGTGTCCATAGTGATTTTTCCTTTCTCATTTCTGATATTGTTTATGTGTGTAGACTCTTTTTATCTTGATAAATCTGGCTGGGGGTTTATCTATTTTGTTTATTTTCTTGAAGAACCAGCTCCTGCTTTCATTGATTCTTTCTATTGTTTTATTCTTCTCAATTTTATTTATTTCTGCTCTAATCTTTATTATGTCCCTCCTTCTACTGACTTAGGGCCTCATTTGTTCTTTTTCCAGTTTCATTAATTTTGAGTTTAGACTGTTCATTTGGGATTGTTCTTCTTTCTTGAGGTTAGCCTATTTTGCAATATACTTCCCTCTTAGCACGGCCTTTGCTGCATCCCATGGATTTTGCAAAAACTGGGATTCCTAATTAGAGGTGCCAGGAACCATATCATCAGGGAAACATTTGTGTCAGGTAGAGACTTGCAAATATGGATGGTTCAAAGTGGGTAAGGCAAGGTTTGACTTCTAGAAACCAGAGAATTTGCTTTTGAAATCCACAGAGAAATTAAAACCCACAGACCAAGAGGAAGTCTGTCTTATGGCCTGTAAATCCAGGTATTCTTGTTCACCCACCTCAACCCTCTGCAGGTTTTGGAAAAATAATTCTCTTCCTCTAAGAGCCTTGGCAACTCCTCCAGGTGTTGGGAGGACTTCTTGGAGGGAGGAAAGGGAAAAGGAAAAGGGAATAATCAAAGCCTCTACTCTTGGAAGTGAATGTCTGGGTTCCCATAGCAGAGGGATACCCAAAGCAAAGAAGTCATAAAACCAGGGCATAGAATGAGGGATTCTAAGGTTCAGTATGAGGCAAATAGGTGTGTGTTTGAGGTGCTCTTGTCATCAAAGCTGACTGTTATAATGATAACCCACAGGGCTTGTTTCAAGCACTTAGTGTGTATTTGTACAGCCATGCACACTTACATGCATGTACACTCAGACACACACACACAGATGTGCACCTAGCATGCATAAACATCGTGATGCTATCATTATAAACAACAGGCGCATATCCTCTTTTCTCTTTGTTTGAATAGAGATGGCTTTTGTAATGAGGGAAATAGTTGAAATATTCAGCCCCAAGAACCAACTGAGACAAGAGAACTTAAATATACTCTCCCCTGTGACTATATTGTGCTATTTGGTAATTCTTTGTTCTTAACTCTCTTTTCTTTCTGATGTTGGCTGAGATGCTAAACAGTGTTGCAATGTTTATAGTCAGTATTAACCTTTGTAGCTGACTTTCCCACACCTTCCCTCATTTTGGTGACTGGATGAACAGTTGTTCTCACATGCCTGGACTGAGACTGCTGATTAAGGCAACCTCACATGTCAATGGAAACTGTAAAAGTAACCAGGCCAGGAATCACAGACTTCTTTGTCATCTGACATCATAGCTCCTGTCCTCTAAATTTTCTTTACTGGCTGCCCTGTGGAGACCAGGTATTAGATCTTTGATGATTACAAAGCAGGGAAAGCAGAGAGGAGTATTAGCCTAGACCTTGACCTTCTTCCAAGGTTATTTCCAGTTTTATAGGTTATTTCCAGTGTTATAGTCACTGATGTGTGAGGTAGTTCTTTTGCAAAGAGTGCCCTTTGGGTAAATATCTTATTTCTCCTCTTGTTTAAGAAAGGGGCATTTGAATTTCAGTTGTACTTTTGGAAAACCCATAAATAGGGAAGAAGGAAAACATAATTTTATTTGAATATGAAGAAAAAAACAGTAACTCCATTAAGATTTAGGTAGATGATAGACAAGGAGGTCCATGCTATAGAGACACACCAGATGGTCAAGAATGGTACAGACATTTGGACGTGTCATTTTGGGCTGAATTGTCAGGGACAAATGAGATGGCACCTCATTGAACTTCGAGGATCTAAAGACAGAAATATAAAGCAGCAAGCATAGTGCCTGGCACACAGTACACCTTAAAAACCATTAGAACATTAGAGTCCTCATTGACAGCACAGCAAAATTCTGGTTCCCGCAATGGTCATCCTTCCTAAGTTCTCCCTGGGCTCTGACTTTCTGGCAAAGGCTTATCCTGGTCACCTTTGGCTCCTGACTACATTGTAGTCCCTCAGAGGTACCTTGTCATCTCAGGCTGGTCTGGCACCACCCTTTCCCTTGCAACTCTGTTCTCCATGGCCCTGCTTTTCTGCCTCTCCAGTTTAAGAAAATAGTTCAAGAAAAAGAATGCTGCCAGTCAGAATTTCTAGGCACTCCCAGGACTCATTTTAATGAGGTTCCACCAGGAAATGAATCCATATTTGGCTCTCTTTCCTGTGCTATTTATGTTTCCCAGGAAATTAGGGCTGCTGGGTTGCCAGCTCAACTGACTTCAGTATGAGGTGTCTTGTGCAGAAGAACTTCCTTGTCATGGATCAGTTAAAGAAAGTCATTGCCCTATCACCAACCCAAAGTGATGTCAGACATGCTCCATTTCAAATCCTGGAGCCCTAATGAGAAAATTGACTGGAAAATTCTTTGAAAAGGATATACATGTATACATATCTGTATGTTTCTTTGGCAGCTTTGAAGTACTTGCGTTTCCTCAAAGATTCCTAAACTTTCTACTTTATCTCCCCTGAAGATCTCATTTTTTCCTTCAGATTGATTCTATTTCATAAAAATCCTTGGAGACAGCTTCATGTACCTTTTCATGAGAGTTGATGTTAACCTAAAGATTGAAGACTGGTTTGGATTTGTGGCTGTTAAGGTCGAGAGCATTCTAAGAAAACACTGGGAAATGGTCTCCAGAGGCTAGTCATATGAAAAGTTTCTCTCAGAGATTATTTTCTACTTATATTTCTATAAAATCTCAGTTTCACAGTTAATTTCGGCTACCCAGAAGGATCCAGGGGGGCGGTCACATTTTTACTCTAATCCAGTCCCCAGAGTGGCAGGTCATGCTATGTCCATCTCATTGTTGACACTTAGTTCTTAAGTTGAAAAGTCCATGAATGATGGCTTCTGATCTATTCATCACTGTATCTCTTGCATCCTGTATTATGTCTTCATATGCTAGGTGGTTAATAAATATATGCTGGACAAGTAAATGCTGATTGAATGATATTTTACATATCCTCTTGAAGTATCAATTGTAATAAATTTGTTTAAAGACAACCTTTCCCCTCTACTTATTTGTAAAGTTTAAGGCTACTGCTCTTTTCTCTCCCTAGTACTTTAGTATTTTAATAAGAAATATTCTGGGTAGAGTAAGAGGACAGTGCAAAGAGCACTGAACATGAATCCAGGAGAGCTGAGATCCTTATCCCACTGTGCAAACAGTGCAGCCCTACATCCGATAAGGTAGTTTCATTGCCAGCCCTCGTACTGAAAAATAACATTGGCAGCAACTTCCGAGTACGGCCCAAATTCTTTCTGGTCTGTATATAGAATGCATTTACCTTGGCTTTCCTCTCTGTTTAAATTTGTGGAATGTCTAAATTTTAAAAATGCATAGAGGAAGTTAGTCTTTTGAATGATCAGTTCTGTATTCACGACTTTAGTTATATTTTGAGTGTTCTGGTAGATATAGAAAAGTATCACAGGAAAGCATTAATTTTCAGTTATTTACCCTCTGCCCCTTGCAAACTATGTAATCCAGAACAAGTCATTTTATTATTCTGAGTGGCAATTTCCTCATCTGCAAATTAAAAGACTCAACTAAGTGAATTCTCAACCTTTTTTTGCTGTACTGTTTTATGATTCTTGATTCTTTTAAAGCTCCTGTGACTTGTCACTGGTATTCTTGTTCTCGTCTATTACTTATTTATTCAGTAAACATGACTGAACACCTATTATATACAAGGTTCTAGGAAATAGTTGTGAACAAACAATGATTTATGTAACTATACAGGTTATCATTTCCTTATTTTCCCTTGTCTGAGTTTTCCCAGAACATCCAATATCCATTAGAAGATGTACAGAGGAATATAAATAAGAAGTACAAAGGACACATCTTCATGTGTAAGAGAATTGTGTGAATAAGAGAGCATAATCCAGCAAAGGATGCATTAGGGAAGCAGAGGTTGGCACAGAGTTCAAATTCTAAGTCAGGTTATAAATTGCTATTTTCTTTCTTTTTAAAGGTTTTTCTTTCTTAGTTATACTATTTTCTTTTGTTATATTTCTGATATATCCTTATTAATTTTCACTTTTTGATTCATTAATAATTTATATTGGTAAACGTTGTCTCATGAAGCTAAATTAATTACAATCCCAATTGTTAGTTAGCTAGAATCATTTGATAAATATTTGTTTCTCACTGATTTTTGGTACTGCCTTAATTTCCATGGAGCATTTTAGTGGAGGAAGTGATCTGCTGGAATATTTATCCTTCTCTATCCAAATCTCCAGATTAGTCCTACAGTGTAATCACTTCAACTTTATACTATATCTTTATTTTAGGATGACTTCTTTCTCATTTCCTTCAAAAAACATATATAGATGGATTTTACAACCTTTTAGACAATTAGTAAGAAAAACGCTATTGGTATTTTTATTGGGCTTAGTATATTTTAAATGTGAAGAATTGATACCTTCATGATATTTAAACTTCTTTGGGGAATATGATACATTTATCATTTATTCACATATTCTTTTGTAACTCCCATTTGTAATTTCTACTTCTCCTTATTGAGGTCAAGCTTTATTCTCATTAGGCTTATCATAACTACTCTCTTTTTTTTTACTTCAAAGATGTAATAAAAGCAAAAAATTGTTTAAGACAACAGGAAATATAGTTTCCTAAATATTTCAATTTTTTTTCTCAAGGAACAAATTGAATATTTTGATAATATTTAGCCAACTTATTTAGTCCTAAATCATCCATTTAATATCTTGGCAGTTCTACCTATTGAATTTATCATTGTCTGAGTTACATTCATTTTGGTCAAGAAAACAAATCACTTGACATTTTAAGACATATTAATAAATAACATTATAGAAATGGAGCATATTTCAAAGGTCTACCTTCTCATACTGGAAAGCAATTGCTTTTTCTATGCTCTACCTGATAGTAATTAAACAACCTCAATATGACAGGAATAAGCGCAACGGTGTTTTTAAATGGCTAGATAATAATCATGATAGCTTGTCATCACAGGACATTTATTACATACTGCGATGGTAGTTTACATACATTAAGTATTTTAATTTTCATAATACCCTAATAAAATAAATGTTAAGTCCTCATTTTACGGATGAGCACCCTGCCCAAATCATTCAGCCCAAACCTGCTCCTGTCCATCTTCAAAACCTATGCTTGAATTCACGCTGGATACTGCCTCCCTTTAATTAGAAAACTAACAAAATCATCTAAATGGAAATATGTGAAACATCTGCAAGGACATGAAAAATATTTCTGAAATTTGACCTCTGCATAAAGAAGGTGCTCCCAGTTCTTCCTGACAAGAGAAGCAGACAATCAATAGCTTTTTCATTTCCTTTATACCATATTCAACAGAATTTATAAAAACAAGAGAAAATGAAAATCTCTACCTTCCCACAGCCCTCATTACAGATACACACACACAACACACACATACACACTGTCATACTGCACAACTTTATAAACGGTATGATTACTCTTCCAAACTCAGAAGAATAAAATATTTTTACTTGTATTATTTTATTTTGAATTAAAATGATTTTTAGCTCTCAGCTTTCTGAAATAAACACTGTATTGATTTATGAAGGATATCTCTTCACAGTAACATTCTTTTTTTCTTTTAAATTTCTAAGATTCAATAAGAATCCAAAGCCTTTTAAAAAAGGGTATGAGTATAATTCACATAAATACTTTAGCAAGGCATACCAAAGGATGCCTAGTTTAGGAAAAATAGTTGTCATCCTTGAATAGATGTATTACATTCTTATAAAAAGGAGAAAGTACATTTGTGTATTTATTCACAGATGTAAAATGAAGATACTGGGTTTGTTTATGGCTAAATATTTCCTCTTTCTTCTCTACTCAACGTGTATTTCAGAATAACATTTCTGAGATCACATGCTTCCATTTTGGCACCTGTTGCATGGTATTGTAATGGCCTGACCACTGTTTACAACATTGAAGGCACAGATGTATGAGGTCCTGTCAGTATTGTTAGGGTCCAGCAAAGGTCCTGGTTCATAGTAGATATGAATAAATGTTTTATCCTATGATACAATAGTTATTCAACTGAAAAGACCAATTGATTTACTAATATATTTTAATATGTCCAGTAGTATTTGTCCAGAATTCAGTAGTGACTCAGATATTAACAAATTCAAGGGTTGGAACTGCTGAGATATTAAAAGGATGATAGGAAGCTAAATAAGCGGGTCAATCATTTTTAAGTGAAATAATTTAGTCAACTAATTTACCTCTTGTGAAGAGAAGCATTCTGAGTTCTTCCCTTCACGAAACAGTGAGAGGTCTCCTTCTGAAGAAAGGAAAGACTTGCTCCAGGGAGTAATTTTTCTCTTTGGCAACTGAAAAGCAAACAAATAAAACAACCTAAACTACGTAAGCCCCACTTCAGAAGAAAATATGTGTTTGAGATACAAAATACACATGTGTAAGGTATGTATATGTTAAATACATATATATATGCACACATACAGACAACAGCTTTGTTTTTAAAGAGGGGTACTATTTTGAATCAGTAAATTGCTTTGCTAGCTGGAATTGCTAGGCTAAGAATACCAACTTCAAATCAGAGTGTATTTTTGGTTCATGCTGTATTTTCTCTCTCCCTAAGACTCAAGATATCAAATCAGAAAAATATAAGACTCTCTTCCTTTTAACACTTTACATTTCTCTTATAAGAAAGACACATAGTTTATGAACCAGTACTTAAACACATTAATATAAACTTACTAAGCAATGGCTAAGATTAAAAAAATGAATGCAAATGTATAAATTGAATCAGCTGATACAAAATCAATAATACCTTAACTTCTACCTGCAGGTCTTTGTTTTTAGAGCTATAAATATATCTGTGTTACTGGTAGTGGAGCCAAACACACTAACTAGCTTCTTCTCTTCTTGCTACATTAGAATTTATTAATATAGGGTGATTTATAAAAGGCAGCCGTGTTTCCCAAAAATAATGTGGAAGATTGTGGCTGAGACTAATATTTTTATCTTCAATAGTCATTTTTCCCATATTTCTTACTAACAAAACCCTATTGAGGGAGGGGCAACAATGTAGCCAGTAAAAGTATGTATTTATATAACAATTATATGTATTACATTATATTATGTTATATAAATACATATATGTATTTTATATATACATATATAGACAGACAAATATATAACTCTTCCAGCCTCCCTTGGAGATGGGATAGTGATGCAGTAGTGATGTTTAGTCTTTGAGATTTAACACATGTGACGCACACTGTGGTGGAGCAGTGGTGTTTGAGAGGGAAGCAAAAGTTGCTGGATGCGCCTTCCAGGGATGTTCCTTAAAAGAAAGGCGGACTCATCTGGCACCTATCTCTTTTTCTCTACTGGTCCCCCTGCCTAGGAGAAGGTCAGCTCAGTTCTCTTAACACAGACTGAAAGGAAAAGAGACTTTGCAGAGAGAGTCACAGAGACTTTGTTGAGCCTCTGAGCCAAGACTAATCACAGCTGGCTACCAGAATTTGAATTTTTATGCTTGAAAAAAGGGAACAAATGACTTTATTCTATTTGCCAAGATTTCTGTTGTCACTGTGAGCACAACATCTAACTGATAAAATGTATCTTTAGATATAAAGACCTTCAGAAATTTGGAAAGAAAAGAATGATGTCTGGAAACCAGCAATGAATAAACCAGTAGGTTCTGGTCTTACAATCCCATTTTTCAGTTGAAACACATTTTTATTATACAATTACCAGTTAGGCTCTTTTGAAAGTAAAGCCTTAACTTTCATTTTTCCTTTGGTTCTGGATGGACTTAGGCTGAAAAACTGAATTAGCTTCAAGGCCTTGATTCTGCCTATTTGGATATGGAAGCACTTCTTCCAAAACAAAAGGTCCTTGGAGGCAGCGACGTTAAGACCAAGTGTGGTCTGTGTTGCCCTTTGAGAATACTATGACGCACCCGCTCATCTTTGCATCTCTCTTTGCCCACTTCCTTGGAGGCCGCAGAATGCTAACTTCACCCTCGCCATGCTGCCTTCTAACCAGTTACCCTCATGGCTTTGCCCTCCCTTCTCTGTGAACTCATTGAGGGCAGGAAGACTGTTTTATTGATTTATATATTCTGGATGCCCATACAGGACATAGTCTACTGGTGGTGCTCAGTAAATGGGGGTTGGATGAATGAATGCAGGAATTAAGATAATTACCAGGACATACTGGCCCTGTCTCTGAGGGACTGAGTTCCTTCCCGTATCCAAGGTCAGAAATCTCTGCTCTGTGGTGGTTCCTGACAGAGGTGAGCTTCCAGGTGTGGGTGTAAAGGATGGCTTGGGTCTGTTGTACTCACCTGTGGTCTTGGGTCTGATCCCTGATGTCCGTGGAGCCACTGAGCCAGAACGAGCACTGCCAGTAGCAGCCACAGGGTGTAATTTGTCATGTCCTTTACAGACTTTTTCTAAAAGTGCCAGTGACCAGAGAGTCTTCTGCTCAGAAGGCAGCATGACATGGTAGGTCATAGTGGGAGAAGTCATGGGGATGGCAACTTAATCTAAAATATATGATTTGACTCTTAACCTTTCTGAATCTATTTTCCTCTCTCAAAGTGGGGATTTTTGTCTACCATAGAGGGCTGATGTAAGGACTGAAAGACGTGGTATATTTAAAGCACATGACTGCCGCATAGAAGCCACTCAATAAAAAGGAATTTTAATACTTTATTATGTAATAATGTCATATTGGTGTTATTGTCAGCTCTTGTTTGAGGTATTTCTAGGATGCATGATGAGGAAAGATTACACTTTAGGCTAAAATGCTTTTGGAACATGACTTCATTTGTAGTATAAATTGTAGTACAAATCAAGGAACTTCCCATTCTCTGGGGATTTATCTACTGCTCAAACCAGCAACTGCTTCTCCCAGGGGCTGGGCACCGGGAGCAGCCTGACATACCTGGCTCCCCCTCTAGGACCCTGTACACTGAGGAAGTATGGGGAGAAATGAGGCACTATTGTTTGCACAAACCTCTTCCTTGCCAATGTCCCTTTCCCTTGCTTTCTGTGCTATTTTAAGAGACAGTGAATCAAATTATTTCAGCAAGAATAGGCTTTCATCCTGACATTTCAAAAAGATTGATGTTCATATTAATTATGGACCAACTCAGTCTCTCCGCCAGCAGCTCTTTTATTTTTTTTCCTACTGCAAACATCTTTATTCATTTTAAAGTCATCTCCTCATCAAGTTGCTAGTTCCAGTAGGTTTCTGGAGACTGCAAGCAAAGTTTGGAAATGGTAATAATGACTGTTTAAAGTTTTCCAAGACTCTTTCAATTCAGATAGAATGACAGTGCCATTTCACCTCCCTGCTGTCATATAACCTGCTATTAAATCTTCCAAGGTTAGACAAATATGTTTGCAAACATCTAGCCGTTTGTCTACTTATCTGTTGGGAAATAAATATGCTTTCACAAGTTCCTGGTAATAAAGTGTGAATACAAGGCCTCTGAGACCTCATTGTCGCCACCCCATTCTCCTCCTTGCCCTGTGCCCAAGGCTGCAGCACTCACCATTCTGAGATCTGCTGCGTCCTTCTCGCTGTCCGTGGCCTCGCACAGGTGTGTTCCGTCTGCCTGTCAGGAACCCAAAGCAGCATTCTTTTTGCCTTCTTCACTGCCATTCATCCTGCCGTATCTGACTCTTCCTTTCCATTCCCACCCAAGCCATTATTAGATTCATGTCCATGTCCATTCTGATGGCCATTTCAAATTTTGACCTTAATGCTTCTAATTGCCCTTTATTTCCACCTCACTTCATTATGCCTTTCTGGAACTTGCTGCACCTGAGAACTGTTCGCCTCTAAGATCTTGTACTTAAACCTGCTATTCTCTAACTGAAATCTCATGTCTTTTCTAGTGCCTCATCAATGATTCTCACCAAGTAACTGAATTCTATGACCTTATCAAGATCTGTGCTGCAGGCTCATACTGGCTCCTTATCGCCACCTCCTCCAGTTTTGGTTTCTTTCTGTATCTGGCTGATGCACTGTGGCCTTTCACATCAATCACCTTTGCCAATAGCTTCACCTTTCCTCCCTACTTTCTGACATGTGCTCTTGAAAAATCGCTCCTGCAAAAAAAAGGTCCAACTTCTTTGTACCCTAGCTTATGTTCCTGAGCATAGCCACATAGTTTAATGCCACATATATGCAAGGTCACCAGTGTAAACTGGGACTTCAAGGACTACCAGCAAATATATATGCCTCTAGTCAGCCCTGCCATTTTTTATACAGTCTATCTCAAAATGTTCTACTGTTAATGCATTATTTCTCTTCTATGATTGTAAGTAGGTGGCCTCATTTCTTAATACACACAATTGGAACCTGGCAGAAACTCCTTCAACTGTTGGCCTCCATACCTAAAAACATTCTTTTGGAATAAAATGGAAAGATGTCCCTTGTCAAGGTTAAGCTCACCCTTTCATCTTGATGTGGGTTCCATTTAACCTTTGCATGTGCCTCCCCCCTTCCCCTGCTCACACTCTCCTTAGAAAATCACCATGTGGGTGGTTCCCTTCCTCTTTGTAACTTTAGTCACTCCCTTTCTTCTGGCTTTCTTACAATATGTGTGAATATACTCAAATATCAACTTAAAAAAAAACTCAAGGAGAGATTAAAGATGGTGGCATGAGAGGTGAGACAGAGGCTTCCTCCTAAAATGGCACATAATATGAAAATATAATTAATACAACTAATCCTGAAGGAGCAACAGGAAAGAGGACTGTTCCAAACTGCATAAATCTGGAGAAAAGAATAAACCTCACAGAACAGGGTAATGTACCAAAGCCATGGCCGGGCGGGACCCAAGCCCTTCTCCTACCCCAGCTCACCAGCGGGAGGAAGAGAAACAGAGCAGGTAGGGAGCAGAGGCCTGGGAATGCTGAAACCTAACTCCGAAGATCTGATCTGGGAGCACAAACCTACATTTCATGGTGTTTTCATGGTACTCTCATGATTAGGGGGTTGGAAAGTTAAGACAGGCAGAATACCTGGAGAGACTGAGATTCCAGCCACTTGTGGAAAGTAGAATTCCATATCTGGCTGCTCTGAGACAAAAGAAAGGTGGGCAGTCTGAGAGACTTCCTAGCAGCAAGAGGGCTGCTAAAGAGACAAGGATTGCACAGAGCTTACTGCTCAGGACAAAGGACAGGTAGACAAAATTGTCCAGGTGCACTCTGACCAGCAAGTTGGGAACTATCATGATCTTCAGGAGCTCCAGCTCCCTGAATGGCTACAGAGCTCCAAGGATCCCCTCTGTGATACACAGCCTACTGAGCCTTTCACACAGCCAGCCCCAAGTGACTTGCAAACCAGCAAACTCTACCCTGGCATTAGGCCAGCCAGAGGGAAGCCCCATCTACAGCATCTACAAATGCAAAGCACAGAGGCTTGTACCTGTGTGCTCGGCCCACTGGTTCTGGCAGTGGAGACAGGCATAGCAGCCCGGAAGCAGGCAACAGCTCTTTCATCCCCCCAGGCACCAATACCGCTCCCCTGCGACCCCAACATTGCTTCAGGGGCTGAGCAGCTCCAGAGAGTAGAGCTTCTGGGCACTAGGGGGCGCCATACACAAATATGAAACGCCAAAGGAACCTGGTTCAAAGTAAAATTATGAATACAGCTCCTGAGAAAAATGAAAATGATATCGACCTCATGAATCTGTCTGAAAGGGATTTCATACTAAAAATCATTAACATGCTCATGAAGGTACAGAAAAATATTCAATAACTCAGGGATGAATTCCGGTCAAAGATCCAATCATTACAGAACACAGTATCAGAAATGAAACATACAATGGAATGTTTTAAAAGCAGATTAGATATGGTGGCAGGGATGATAAATGAAATAGAAATTAGAGAAGAGGAATACAAAGAAGCTGAGGCACAGAGAGAAAAAAGGATCTCTAAGAATGTTAGAATATTGAGAGAACTGTGTGACCAATCCAAATGGAACAATATTTGCATTATAGGGGATAGAAAGTGTCTTTGAGGAGGTAATTGCTGAAAAATTCCCTAATCTGGGAGAGGAGATAGCCTCTGAGGCCATGGAGGTGCACAGATCTCCCAACACAAGGGACCCAAGGAAGACAACATCAAGACATATAGAAATTAAAATGGCAAAGATCAAGGATAAGAACAGACTATTAAAAGCAGCCAGAGAGAGAAATAATATTACATACAAAGGAAAGCCTATCAAGCTATTATCAGACTCCTCAGCAGGAACCTTACAGGCCAGAAGGGAGTTACATGATGTATTTAATGCAATGAAACAGAAGGGCCTTGAACCAAGATTACTTTATCCAGCAAGGTTATCATTTAAATTTGAAAGAGGGGTTAGACAATTCCCAGATAAGCAAAAGCTGAGAGAATTTACCTCCCACAAATGGTCTCTACAGTGTATTTTGGAAGGACTGCTATAGATGGAAGTGTTCCTAAGGTTAAATAGCTGTCATCTGAGGTAATAAAACCACAGTAAAGAAGGTAGAATAGTTTACTAAGCAAATGCAAAATTAAACCAACTGACGTCTGGGAAGATAGCGACGTGAGCAGGGTGGCAGAAATCTCCTCCCAAAACCATATGTATTTATGAAAATAGAACAAGTACAACTATTCCTAAAAAAGAGACCAGAAGATACAGGACAGCACATAGCTTGCAACTACACCTGAGAGGACTTGGCACCCTGCGAGGCGGGTAAGATACGGAGCTGTGACCCGAAGGGACATGAGCTCTCTCCCACCCCAGTGCACCAGCAGGAGGAGAGGATTCAGAGCAGGGAGGGAGTGGAAGTACACCCTGCAAAATAACCAGCCCCGGTGATCTGCGCTGGGAGCGCTGATACACATCATGCGGTGTAGCGGAGACTGGAGAGACAGAGGGTGCAGGATCTGAGCGGGGTCCCAGGAAGAAAAAAAAAGTGTGTGCTTTGTTCAGTGGTCTTAAACAGACAGGAGCCCAGCGGAGGAGCCAGATCACCCCGGCACCCTAAGCCCAGCAGGCTGGGAGTCCTGGGGAGTTTAGGACGCCTTAGCTGGCAACTGGGAAAGGGTGGCCGCACTTACACTTCCCACAGAGATCAATAGCCTCGCACTCGTTCCCACCATGACCAGAGCTACAAAGGGTCCTGCAGAGCAGTGGGGCCATGGCTGCGGAATAGTGGAGCAAAAGCACCACCTACAGCATCCCCACAGAATCTACTCCCAGTGGGCGTTTTTCTTTTTTTGTTGTTGTTTTGTTTTGGTTTTTGTTTTTTCTTCTTTCTTCTTTTCTGTCTTTCTTTCTTTATTTTTAAACTCTTAAAGAGCCCAGCTGACATACGTGGCAACTACCAACGACCACTTCTATAGCCATGAAAAGACAGAGGAATATGGTCCAGAATAAAATCAACCAGACAACTCCAGGGAGGGAGCCTGAAGGGATGGAAATGCACAATCTTCCTGAAAAAGAATTCAGAATAAAAGTCACAACCATACTGATGGATCTACAGAGAAATGTTCAAGAGCTGAGGGAGGAAGTGAGGGAATCAGGAAAGACAACGCAGAAATCAGACAAGCGATCGATGGGCTTACAGCAGACTGGATGAGATGCAAGAGACTGTTAATGAATGGAATACAAATCAGAGAACAGGAATACAGAGAAGCTGAGGCAGAGAGAGATAAAAGGATTTCCAGGAATGAAAGAATATTAAGAGAACTGTGTGACCAATCCAAACAGAACAATATTTGCATTATAGGAATACCAGAGGAAGAAGAGAGAGAAAAAGGGATAGAAAGTGTCTTTGAAGAAATAATTGCTGAAAACTTCCCCAAGCTGTGAAAGAAATAGTCTTGCAGCCCACAGAAGCCCACACATCTCCCAACACAAGGGACCCAAGGAAGACAACACCAAGACACATAATAATTAAAATGGCAAAGATCAAAGATAAAGACAGAGTATTAAAGGCAGCTAGAGAGAGAAAAAAAGATCACTTACAAAGGAAAACCCATCAGACTATCATCAGACTTCTCAACAGAAACCTTACAGGCCAGAAGAGAATGGCATAATACATGTAACATAATGAAACAGAAGGGCCTCGAACCAAGAATATTGTATCCAGCATGATTATCATTTAAATATAATGGAGGGATTAAACAATTTCCAGACAATCGAAAGTTGAGAGAGTTTGCCTCTCATAAATCACCTCTACAAGATATCTGAAAACGGACTGCTCTAGAGGGAAGCACCCCTAAGGCTAAAAAGATGTCACCAGGGAAAATAAAATCATAGCAAAGAAAGCAGACCATCCAAATACTAACTAAAGGCAAAGAATAAAACACCTAGTATATAAAGAATGGAGGAGGAAGAGTAAGAAGGAGGAGAAGAAAAGAAGCATCAGACAAGGTTTATAATAACTTAACAAGAAGGTTAAGTTAGATTGTTAGATAGTAAAGAAGCAACCCTTGAACCTTTGGTAACCACGAATCTAAAGCCAGCAATGGCAATAAGCACATATCTATCGATAATCACCCTAAATGTTAAGGGACTGAATGCACCAATCAAAAGACACAGAGTAACAGAACGGATAAAAAAGGAAGACCCATCTATATGCTGTTTACAAAAGACTCACCTCAAAACCAAAGATATACAGACTAAAAGTGAAGGGGTGGAAAAAGATATTTCATGCAAACAACAAAGAGAAAAAAGCAGTTGTTGCAGTACTTGTATCAGACAAAATAGACTTCAAAACGTAGAAAGTAGCAAGAGATAAAGAAGGACATTACATAATGATAAAAGGGTCAATCCAACAAGAATATATAACCATTATAAATATATATGCACCCAACACAGGAGCGCCAGCATACGTGAAACAAATATTAACAGAATTAAAGGAGGAAATAGAAAGCAATGCATTCATTTTAGGAGACTTCAACACACCACTCACTCCAAAGGACAGATCAACCAGACAGAAAATAAGTAAAGACACAGAGGCACTGAACAACACACTAGAACAGATGGACCTAACAGATATCTACAGAACTCTGCACCCAAAAGCAGCAGGACACATATTCTTCTCAGGTGCACATGGAACATTTTCCAGAATAGACCACATACTAGGCCACAAAAAGAACCTCAGTAAATTCAAATTTTTTGAAATCCTACCAACCAACTTCTCAGATCACAAAGGTATAAAACTAGAAATAAATTTTAGAAAGAAATCAAAAAGGCTCACAAATACATGGAGACTTAACAACACTCTCCTAATTAATCAATGGGTTAATGACCAAATCAAAACAGAAATCAAAGAATATATGGAGACTAATGACAACAACAACACAAAGCCACAGCTTCTGTGGGACACAGCAAAGGACGCAGCAAAGGCAGTTCTAAGAGGAAAGTATATTGCAATCCAGGCCTATTTAAAGAAGGAAGAACCTTCCCAAATGAATAAAGACACAATTACTGAAATTGGAAGAAGAAGAATAAATGAGGCCCAAAGTCACCAGAAGGAGGGATCAGAGAAGAAATAAATAAAATTGAGAAGAATAAAACAATAGAAAAAATCAATAAAACCAAGAGCTGGTTCTTTGAAAAAAATAAGCAAAATAGATAAACCCCTAGCCAGACTCATTAAGAGAAAAAGAGAATCTACACACATAAACACAATCAGAAATGAGAAAGGAAAAATAATGATGGACCCCACAGGAATACAAAGAATTATAAGAGAGTATTATGAGAATCTATATGCTAACAAGCTGGAAAACCTCGAAGAAATGGACAACTTCTTAGAAAAATAAAACCTTCCAAGACTGACCAAGCAAGAAACAGAAAAACTAAACAGACCAATCACCAGCAACGAAATTGAATTGGTAATCAAAAAACTACCCAGGAACAAAACCCCCGGACCAGATGGATTCACCTCTGAATTCTACCAGACATATAGAGAAGAAATAACACCCATTCTCCTTAAAGATTTTCAAAAATATAGGAGAGGAGGGAATACTTCCAAACTCATTCTATGAAGCCAGCATCACTCTAATACCAAAACCGGGCAAAGACCTCACCAAAAAAGAAAATTACAGACCAATATCCCTGATGAACGTAGATGCAAAAATACTCAACAAAATATTAGCAAACAGAATTCAAAAATACATTAAGAGGATCATACACCATGATGAAGTGGGATTCATCCCAGGGATGCAAGGATGGTACAACATTCGAAAATCCATCAACATCATCCACCACATCAACAAAAAGAAGAACAAAAACAGCATGATCATCTCCATAGCTGCTGAAAAAGCATTTGACAAAATTCAGCATCCATTCATGATTAAAACTCTCAACAAAATGGGTATAGAGGGCAAGTACTTCAACATCATAAAGGCCATATATGACAAACCCACAGCTAACATCATACTTCACAGTGAGAAGCTGAAAGTTTTTCACCTAAGATCGGGAACAAGACAGTGATGCCCACTCTCTCCACTATTATTCAACGTAGTACTGGAGGTCCTAGCCACGGCAATCAGACAAAACAAAGACATACAAGGCATCCAGATTGGTAAAGAAGTCGAATTGTCACTATTTTCAGATTACATGATAGTGTACATAAAAAACCCTAAAGACTGCACTCCAAAACTACTAGAACTAATATCTGAATTCAGCAAAGTGACAGGATACAAAAGTAACACAGAAATCTGTTGCTTTCCTAAACACTAATGATGAACTAACAGAAATCAGAGAAACAATCCCATTCAGAATTGCATCAAAAAGAATAAAATACCTAGGAATAAACCTAATGAAGGAAGTGACCTGTACTTTGAAAACTACAAGACACTCCTAAGAGAAATTAAAGAGGACACTAACAAATGGAAATGCATCCCATGCTCTTGGCTAGGAAGAATGAATATTGTCAAAATGGCTATAGTACCTAAAGCAATCTAAAGATTCAATGCAATCGCTATCATACTACCAACAGCTTTCTTCAATGAACTGGAACAAATAATTCTAAAATTCATATGGAACCACAAAAGGCCCCCAATAGCCAAAGCAATCCTGAGAAGGAGGAATAAAACAGGGGGCATTAAGCTCCCTGACTTCAAGCTCTAGTACAAAGCCACAATAATCAAGACAATTTGGTATTGGCACAAAAACAGACCCACAGACCAGTGGAACAGAATAGAAAATCCAAACATTAACCCAAACATATACAGTCAATTAATATTTGATAAAGGAGCCTTGGATATACAATGGGGAGATGACAGCCTCTTCAGCAGCTGGTGTTGGAAAAACTGGACAGCTACATGTAAGAGAATGAAACTGGACTACTGTCTAGCCCCATACACAAAGGTAAACTCAAGGTGGATCAAAGACCTGAATGTAAGTCATGAAACCATAAAACTCTTAGAAAAAAACATAGGCAAATTTTCTTGGACATAAACATGAGCAACTTCTGCATGAACATATCTTCTAGGCAAGGGAAACAAAAGCAAAAATGAACAAGTGGAACTATATCAAGCTGAAAAGCTTCTGTACAGCAAAGGACAGCATCAGCAGAACAAAAAAGAGATCCTACAGTATGGGAGAATATACTCATAAATGATGTATCCGATAAGGGGTTCACATCCAAAATATATAAAGAACTCATGCACCTCAACAAACAAAAAGCAAATAATCCAATTAAGAAATGGGCAGAGGACATGAATAGACACTTCTCCAAAGAAGAAATTCAGATGGCCAACAGGCACATGAAAAGATGTTCCACATCGCTAATCATCAGACAAATGCAGATTAAAACCACATGAGATATCACCTCACACCAGTGAGGATGGCCAACATCCGAAACACAAACAACAACAAATGTTGGCGAGGATGTGGAGAAAAGGGAACCCTCCCACATTGCTGGTGGGAATGCAAATTAGTTCAACCAAGTGGAAAGCAGTATGGAGGTTCCTCAAAAAACTCAAAATAGAAATACAATTTGACCCAGGAATTCCACTCCTAGGAATTTACCCTAAGAATGCAGCAGCCCGGTTTGAAAAAGACATATACACCCTTATGTTTATCGCAGCACTACTTACAATAGCCAAGAAATGGAAGCAACCTAAGTGTCCATCAGTAGATGAATGGATAAAGAAGATGTGGTACATATACACAATGGAATATTATTCAGCCATAAGGAGAAAACAAATCCTACCATTTGCAACAGCATGGATGGAGCTAGAGGGTATTATGCTCAGTGAAATAAGCCAAGCCGAAAAAGGCAAGTATGAAATGATTTCACTCGTATGTGGAGTATAAGAACAAAGAAAAAATACTGAAGGAACAAAACAGCAGCAGACTCACAGAACCCAAGAACAGACTTATAGATACCAAAGGGAAAGGGACTGGGGAACATGGGTGGGAAGGGAGGAATAAGGGGGAAAAAGGGGCAATACGATTGGCTGATGTAATGTTGGGGGGACATGTGGAGGGCTGTACAACTCAGAGAAGACAAGTAGTGTTTCTATAGCATCTCACTACACTGATGAAAAGTGACTGTAATGGGGTTGGTGGGGGGACCTGACGAAGGGGGTAGTTTAATAACCACAATATTGCACATGTAATTGTAGATTAATGATACCAAAATAAATTATTAAAAAAATTAATTAATAATAAAGAAAGAAAGAAAAAAAATTAAACCAACTATCCCCAAAGTCAATCAAAGGATAGACAAAGAGTATAAAATATGATACCTAATATATAAAGAATGGAGGAGGAAGAATAAGGAGGAGAAAAAAGAAACTTTAGACTGTGTTTGTAATAGCATATTAAGTGAGTTATGTTAGACTCTTGGATAGTAAGGAGCTTAACCTTGAACCTTTGGTAACCATGAATCCAAAGCCTGCAATGACAATAAGTACATACCTATCAATAATCATCCTAAATGTAAATGGTTTGAATTCACCAATCAAAAGACATGGAGTCACTGAATGGATAAAAAAACAAGAGCCATCTATATGCTGCCTACAAGGGACACACTTTAAACCCAACGCATACACAGACTAAAAGTGAAGGGATGGAAAAAGATATTTCATGCAACTAATAGGGAGAAAAAAGCAGGAATTGCAGTACTTGTATCAGACAAAATAGACTTCAAAACCAAGAAAGTCACAAGAGACAAAGAAGGACATTACATAATGATAAAGGGGTCAATCCAACAAGAAGATATAACCATTATAAATATCTATGCACCCAACACAGGAACACCTACATATGTGAAACAAATACTAACAGAATTAAAAGGGGAAATGGAATGCAATGCATTCATTCTAGGAGACTTCAACACTCCACTCATTGGAAAGGACAGATCAACCAGACAGAAAATAAGTAAGGAGACAGAAGCACTGAACAACACATTAGAACAGATGGACCTAACAGACATCTGCAGAACTCTACACCCAAAAGCAGCAGAATACACATTCCTCTCAAGTGCACATGGAACATTTTCAAGAATACATAATATACAAGGCCACAAAAAGAGCCTCAGTAAATTCAAAAAGATTGAAATTGTACAAATCAGTTTCTCAGACCACAAAGGTATGAAACTAGAAATAAAATACTCAAAGAAAATGAAAAATCCCACAAACACATGGAAGCTTCACAACATACTCCTAAATAACCAGTGGATCAATGACCAAATAAAAACACAGATCAAGCAATATATGGAGACTAATGACAATAATAATTCAACACCGCACAATCTATGGGATGCAGCGAAGGCCATGCTAAGATGAAAGTATATTGCAATACAGGCTTACCTCAGAAAATAAGAACAATCCCATATGAACAGTCTAAACTCGCAATTAACGAAACTAGAAAAAGAGCAAATGAGGCCCTAAGTCAGTAGAAGGAGGGACATAATAAAGATTAGAGCAGAAATAAATAAAATTGAGAAGAATAAAACAATAGAAAGAATCAATGAAAGCAGGAGCTGGTTCTTCAAGACAATAAAATAAACCCCTAGACAGACTATCAAGAAAAAGAGAGTCTACTCACATAAACAGAATCAGGAATGAGAAAGGATAAATCACTATGGACAGCACAGAAATAAAAAGAATTATTAGAGAATACTATGAAAAATTATATGCTAACAAACTGGATAACCTGGAAGAAATGGACAGCTTTCTAGAAAAATACAACCTTCCAAGGCTGACCCAGAAAGAAACAGAAAATCTGAACAGACCAATTACCAGCAATGAAATTGAATTGGTAATCAAAAAACTACCTAAGAAAAAAACAGCTGTACCAGATGGCTTTACTGCTGAATTAAAAAAAAAATTAAGTGAAGACCTAATACCCATTCTCCTTAAAGTTTTCCAAAGAGTAGAAGAAGAGGGAATACTTCCAAACTCATTGTATGAGGCCAGCATCACTCTAATACCAAAACCAGGCAAAGACACCACAAAAAAAGAAAATTACAGGCCAATATTCCTGATGAACATGGATGCAAAAATACTCAACAAAGTATTAGCAAACCAAATTCAAAGATACATCAAAAAGATCATCCATCATGATGAAGTAGGATTTATTCCAGGGGGAAAAGTATGGTACAACATTGAAAAATGCATCAACACCATCCACCACATCAACAAAAAGAAGGACAAAAACCACATGATCATCTCCATAGATGCTGAAAAAGCATTCAACAAGATTCAACATCCATTCATGATAAAAATTCTCAACAAAATGGGTATAGAGGGCAAGTACCTCAACATAATAAAGGCTGTATATGACAAACCCACAGCCAACATTATGCTTAACAGTGAGAAGCTGAAAGCTTTTCCTCTAAGATCAGGAACAAGACAAGGATGCCCACTCTCCCCATTTCCATTCAGCATAGTACTGGAAGTCCTCGCCACTGCAATCAGACAACACAAAGAAATAGAAAGCATCCAGATTGGCAAGGAAGAAGTTAAACTGTCCCTGTTTGCAGATGACATGATACTGTACCTAAAAACCCTAAAGAATCCACTCCAAAACTAGATCTAATATCTGAATTCAGCAAAGTTGGAGGATACAAAATTAATATGCAGAAATCTGTGGCATTCCTATATACTAACAATAAACTAGCAGAGAGAGAAATCAGGAAAATAATTCCATTCACAGTTGCATCAAAAAGAATAAAATACCTAGGAATAAACCTAACCAAGGAAGTGAAAGTCCTATACTCTGAAAACTACAATACACTCATGAGAGAAATTAAAGAAGATACCAATAATTGGAAACACATCCCATGCTCATGGATAGGAAGAATTAATAGTGTCAAAATGGACATCCTGCCTAAAGGAATCTACAGATTTAATGCAATTTCTATCAAAATACCAACAGCATTCTTCAACCAACTAGAGAAAATCATTCTAAAATTCATATGGAACCACAAAAGACCCCGAATAGCCAAAGCAATCCTGGTAAGGAAGAATAAAGCTGGAGGAATTATGCTCCCCAACTTCAATCTGTACTACAAAACCACAGTAATCAAGACAATTTGATACTGGCACAAGAACAGACCCATAGACCAATGGAACAGACTAGAGAGCGCAGATATAAACCCAACCATATATGGTCAATTCATATATGATAAAGGAACCATGGACATACTATGGGGAAATGACAGCCTCTTCAACAACTGGTGTTGGCAAAACTGGACAGCTACATGCAAGAGAAGGAAATAGGATTATTGTCTAACCCCATACACGAAAGCAAACTCAAAATGGATCAAAGACCTGAATGTAAGTCATGAAACCATAAAACTCTTCACAGATAACACAGGCAAAAATCTCCTGAACATGAGCTTGAGCAACTTCTTCCTAAACGCATCTCCTCGAGCAAGGGAAACAAAAGCAAAAATGAACACATGGGACTACATCAAACTAAAAAGCTTTTGTATGGCAAAGGACACCATCAACAGAATAAAAAGGCATCCTACAGTATGGGAGAATATTTTTGTAAATGACATATCCAACCAGGGGTTAACATCCAAAATATATAAAGAACTCACACACCTCAACACCCAAAAAGCAAATAACCCGATTAAAAAATGGACAGAGGATATGAAGAGACAATTCTTTAAAGAAGAAATTCAGATGGCCAACAGACACATGAAAAGATGCTCCACATCACTAATCATCAGGGAAATGCAAATTAAAACCACAATGAGATATCACCTCACACCAGTAAGGATGGCCACCATCCAAAAGACTAAGAACAACAAACGCTGGCGAGGATGCGGAGAAAGGGGAACCCTCCTACACTGTTGGTGGGAATGTAAGCTAGTTCAACCATTGTGGAAAGCAATATGGAGGTTCCTCAAAAAACTTAAAATACAAATACCATTTGACCCGGGAATCCCACTCCTTGGAATTTACCAAAAGAATGCAACTTCTCAGATTCAAGAAGACATATTCACGCCTATGTGTATTGCAGCACTTTCTACAATAGCCAAGATATGGAAGCAACCTAAGTGTCCATCAGTCGATGAATGGATAAAGAAGAGGTGGTACATATACACAATGGAATACTATTCAGCTATAAGAAAGAAACAAATCCTACCATCTGCAACAACATGGATGGAGCTGGAGGATATTATGCTCAGTGAAATAAGGCAGGTGGAGAAAGACAAGTGCTAAATGATTTCCCTCATTTTTGGTGTATAACAACGCAGCAAAACTGAAGGAACAAAACAGCAGCAGACTCAGACTCTGAGAAGGGACTAGTGGTTACCAAAGGGGAGGGGTGTGGGAGGGCGGGTGGGGAGGGAGAGAGATGGGATTGACGGGTGTTATGTTTAGTACACATGGTGTGGAGTTTCACAGGGAAAACAGTGTAGCACAGAGAAGGCAAACAGTGAATCTGTGGCATCTTACTACACCCTAAGGACAGTGACTGCATTGGTTTATGGGTGTGGACTTGATAATATGGGTAAAAGTAGTAACCACATTGTTTTTTCATGTGAAACCTTCGTAAGAGTGTATATCAATAATACCTTAATAAAAAATCAAAAAACAAAAACAATACAAAAAAAATCTCAAAACCTCTGTCCTTGACTTCTTGTTTCTCTCAGCTGCAGCCTTTCCTTCTCTTCACAATTAAGTTTATTTAAAAAAATGTTCAAAATAAGTATCCTGTTCTCCTTTTATTTGCTCTTCAAACTTCTGAAATTCTTCTGTCCCAGTACAATACTGAAAATCTTATTTATCACTCCTGCACTGAACACCTCCTTTTTGCTCAAACTCATGTACACTTTTGACTACTTGTCTTTTTTGCCCATATTTCAGCATAGGTTAAGGTAGGGCAGCTTCTCCAACTTGAAACACACAGAATCAGGGAGGACATCTCAAAGTCTCAACCTTTTCCCACTGTCTACATCTAGAACATATTCTATTAAATCTCTCTCAGACCTTGTGTACTTACTTCCCTCCAGACTGCTACTCCTGAAATTTACCAGTTTTATTAAACTTTTCATAGAAATAAATCTTACCTTTTCATGTATTTTATATATTGTTTCTCTTTTTCTTGAACCCTACCAGCTTTTTGCACAATTTTTGGTATTTTTATTTTCCTATCATCAGTCCAAATTACTATTTTCATTGTGGTTTCTCTAACTTATGATCACTTAGAAGTATGTTTGTTTAATTTCTAAACATATGGAATTTTTGTGTGTCTTATTTGTCTTGATTTCTCATTTAATGCTGTTATGTTCAGACAGTACAATTTGTAAGATTTTAATTTTTGAAATATATTGATGAAAATTTTGAAATAGTTCGTGTGCTAAGCCATAAAATATATCTTGGAAAGGAAGTGTATTTCGCAGTTTTGCACCTTGTGCTATAAATAGTAATATACTATTGTTTAAAAATTCTATATTCAATTTTTCTATCAACTTTTTTTATTAATCACTCAGATCCACTTGATAGTTAAGGCATTCTTAGTGGCCTTCCCTGGGATGTCTCATCCTATTTGGTTTCTGGATGTTAGCCCTGTCATTGCTGATACAATTTGCAAAAACTGGTGCCACAACATGCTGTTGATACCTCTTTCCTGTGGTTGTATCTTGATAGGTAGTCAACACTCTCTTTATCTCCCAGTCCCACTCTCTTTATCTTCAGTCTATTGGCTGTTTCACCTTCCTAGGTCTTCCTCTGTGTGACGTAAGAACTTCTGCATCTTCTTGAGTACCTATTTATGCAAAGGGCTCTATTTTGGAGCTGCCATTTCTTCCAATTCATTAATACATTTCTTCTACCCTCAATAAAACAAGGATTTGGGATATGAAAATTTTACCATTTTTCCTGAAATAAGCTCAAGAGCCTTATTGTGAGGTGATTTTTTTCCCTGTCTCTGGTTCAATGGAGACCTCAGGCTCAATAGGCAGAGATCAATGGACAATTTGAATAATCATAGTTAAAATATATAGGATTATATATTTAAATATTCTCCTAGGACACTATATAAGAAAATCCTGATCCAATTATGAAAGAAACAGTATTGTGTCATGCAGTGAAGAAAAAAAGAGAATCCATTGGCCTTGAAGCCTGGAATACTCTTGAGTGGCAAGAGTTTAAACATAAGCTATCTTTCTATAGGACTCAATCTCTACTAAATGTACAGTATATAATGTTGAAACAATTATAATTATCTTAGTTGGATTTCAATTTTGTAATCCCCTATAGATAATGCTTGGATATCTTAATCATAGTTATGATGCAGAATTCAAATGTAAATGTAAGAATGTAGAAATTGTATTAGGACTGATGACAGCCGGTACATAGGAATAATGTTGGAGAAGAAGTAAAGGGTATTCCTTCCTCGTTCTACACAGTGGTGAGTTATTGGATGCAATCTAGTAGTTAATGATCTAATGGATGAAGAAATATAGGTAAGACTTTATATTGTTACTAACTGTGAAATAATAGCTGAATGCTTTAAATTAATAAGTAAGAAGATGGGTAGAAAAGAAAACATTAAATAAACTGTTTTCATCTTCAACAACAGGAGGTTGATATTTAAACAAAGCTTATAGCTTAAGAAATAGAGCTTTGAGACTATACTTTGGAATTATGAGGAGAACTACCAACTTTATTAAAAGAACAAGCAGTTGTAAGGGTAGTTAAATGGGTGTGGGACTGGGAGAGCAAATACTTGGGGTGAAATATTTCAAATGTTCTTTTATTCTATGTAGATTTAAGTTTTACCATGTGATTATATCAATTTTATTATATTAAAATACTTAAAAAATTTTCTAAACTACTTCTACAATCATTCCTCATCCCATTCCTGCCTCTTGTTAAAATTTTGATTATCATAACATTTTATAGATAAAATTTCTTAAAAATAATTTTGAACATCTGCAAGTTTATCTCTACAAAAACATAATCCCAACCAGATGTTTCTGTCTGGCTCTGGGCCCAGAGATATTAATGGAATTATAACGGAGAAGGTCTTGAGCAAATGTGCTTGTCAATCTGACTGTGCTCTCAATCTTAAATGATGCTAAAGTGGATGATAGGGTGCATTAAGTAAAACTGCTGTGGGGGCCTCACAGTTTATCTGAACATCTGGTTGATACTGTTCTCTTCTGTTCCCTGCTTCAAAAGCCAATTTGTCCTTGTACAGTATTATATAACCCAAGATTAAGATTGGGTTTGCAAGGGAATTTTAAATTCTTTACTTCCATATGTATTTGAATATGAACTATCCCTTGGGCTCTTATGATCTCACACTTTACTTATTCCTATCTACTTCCTACTTTTTAAATCTCCTTCCCCATTTCGGCATGATTGAAGAAAAATAGTAATTAATTGCTAAAAATGTATTCAAATGCCAGCAAAGAAGACCAATGAAGAAAGTATGTTTTCAGCACTGCTTTTGAGCTAAGTTTAATTCTAAATTCTCTTATCTGCTCTCTAAAGTTTTTTGTGGTCAGCTGTGATAGTGATTTCTTAAGACAAGGTATCTGTAGTCAGGGAGTTCTAGGCTCTCCAAAAGCTCATTAATGCCTCTCAGAGAGGGCTGCTTGACCTCCTATGAGATCAGGACCCAAGCCTGAATTCATTGTTTACATTTATTAATTACAACTAACATTCCCATTGATATCTATATTGGTTTGACAACAAATCCATATTATTTTCCTTATCTTAAGGAAATAGTAGACTTCTGCATTCCTCTTAGTGTATAGAATGTTGGAAAGATTATTGCTCCCACCATAACAACAAGAAAAATCCAGTTCATATAAAAAACAATAATTTTATCAAATTCAAAGAGGTGAGGTGGCAAAGCAAGCAATTAGCCTGAAATCTAAGGAAGCATAGGCATATCTAAGGAGAAGTGAAACACAAAAAATGCCTAACCTATGTAAAAGCAGGGGAAGAAGACAGGCCCTCCATTCAAAGGAAAGAAAAATTCAGCTAACATGTTTAATGAGTTGTAAAAGTCTGAGTGTGGGAAATGTAAGGTTCCTGAGGCCTCAGACAAAAATAACATTTTTAACCCCTCACAGGTTCTCCATGATTCTCTTCCAGGAAATCATGAAAAACATTGTTCACATGACAAGAGATCACAGAAATCATACCTTATAGTGCAGGCCTGGAAGATACACTCTTTACTATTGGCAAAGCATTATAAAAGGTGTTTGTATGTCAGGCCTCGGTGCCATTTACCTCAGTGTCTATTGTCTTATACATTACGTCTGGCTTTCCAACAATAAGTATCTATTGCACAAAAAATATCAGGAAAAAAACCTCAAACAAACCCACTGTCAAGAGGTAAAACCACCAACAGAACCAGACTCAAATAAGGACCAGATATTACAACTTTGGGACAGGGAATTTAAAAAATTACTCTAATGTGTTCAAGAATCTTGTGGAAAAAGTGGAGCAAATTCATGAACACATGGAGGATTTCTTAGAAAGATGAAAACTATAAGAAAGGGTCGAATTGGAGGCTAAAATTAAAATATAGTAACAGAAATGAAGCATGCCATTGATTAGTTCATCAGTAGACTCAACAAGCTAAAAGAATACAAAAACAGTGAACAGGGCAATAGAAACTACCCAAAATGAGGTACAATGAGAAAATTTAGAGGAAAAATGAAAAACAAGACAAAGCATGTAAGCACTATAGGATAACATCAAAAGGTTTATCATATGTATAATTTGAATTCCAGAAGGAGAAAACAGATAATGAAGCATATGAATTATTTAAAGAGATAATGACTGATAATTTCCCAAAAATAACAAGACATAAAAACACAGATCCAGAAAGCTCAGTGAACAGCAAAGTGGGGTAAAATCAAAACACGTGGGTGCACATGCACATGCACACATACATACACACACATTGTATTCAAACCACTGAAAAGCAAAACAAAAGAGATGCAATCTTTAAAGAAGTTTGACACAAAAGATACATTATATACATAAGAACAAAAGCAGAAATACATCAGATTTTTTTATCAGAAATGATCCAAGCCACAAGACAATGGAGTGATAGCTTCAAAGTATACTGAGAGAATAAAAAGGCCAATAGAGAATTCTACATCCAGTGAAAATCTTTCACAAATAATGAAGAAATAGTCTTAAAAAAAGACATAATTATTGATGAACAGATACACACTAAAAGAAATGTGAAAAGAAATGCTTCAGGCAGAAGAATATAATAATACACATGGTCTTAGATCTACACAGAGTTACAAAGATCTTCAGAAATGATTACAATGCTTGTACAACACTTGTTACATCCGAATAAGAAAGAATAAAACAGCTATAAAATATTTTGGGGACAATTAGGGAAACAACTTTAGATTTGATCTAATATAATATTATGGAATTTTTTAAAAAGTGTGTTAACAGTGTTGTAGTTTTGTAAGAGAATATCCTTATTCTCAGGAGAAAATATTGAAATTTTGGGCTGAAGTATGCAACTTTCTTTCAAAAATTTCATCCTAAAAAATTACATATCTGTACATATGTGTGTTTGTGTGAGAGAGTGAGAGAAAGACAGAGACAGAGACAACAAATGTTAGCCATTGTTGAATCCAAATGGATAGAATATGAAGGGTTTATTGTACTATTCTCTCAACTTTTATGTACATTTGAAATTTTTCAAAATGAGAACTAAATTTCTGAGGAGCTATTTGGAAGTTTAAAAAATTGCTTACATATAGGGGAAAAAAGCTCTTTTATTCCTAATCAATTCTGTAATTGTAATAAGGGCATATCTATGTCTCTACCAACTCCCACATGAGTGGCAGGGCCTGTGATTTATTTCACTTTGGACCCAGTGAAAATGAGAATATGGCAGTAAAATAAAGATGTTTTCCCTAAAAAAAAAAAAAGAAAGAAATGATTACAATGAAAGTATATATGATTTTTTTTCTTATTTCTATTTGCTTTAAAAATTAATTGTCTCCAAAGTTAAAATTGTAGGAACATATTTTGGGTTTACAGCACATTCAGAAGTAAAATACAGGATGAAAATAGCACAAAAAAGATGAGGGAATCATTGGGTTGTAAGCTTCTTATAATCATGTGAAATTATATAATTTTATTTGAATTACTGTAATTAATTTATTATATGTGTTATAAAACAAGGTCAACAAAATATTTAAAAATATGAGATTAAGTACAATAATAAAACATTGTAGTTATTCCATAGATATGATGTCTATGTAGAAAAATCTCAAGTTATTCTCAAAGATTTATTAGAACTAAGAAATGGAAAGTTTTAGGAATGAAAATCAATATGTAAATATCAATGATATTTCAATATACTAGTAGTGAACAGTCAGAAATTGAATTTTAAAAATCTGCCAATGATCTGGATGAGCTTGGAGGAGGGTCCTGAGCTCCAGAGGAGACCATAGGAGAATGCAGCCAGCTGACCCCTTACATTATTAGCTTTGTCAGACTCTGAGCAGAGAATGCAGATATGCTGTGGCCAGACTTTTGACACTCAGAAGCCATGTGATAATAAATACGTGTTGTCACCAAGTTAGTGGTATTATACACTAGCAAACTAATATACCAGAATATATGAATAATCAAAAACCCAATAAGAAAATAAATAACCCAATACAAATTTGGCAAAAGATTTGAACAGATGCTTTGCTAAGTCAAAATCATTAATCATTAAAGATGCAAATTAAAACCACAATGAGCTACCACCAAATGCTTTATCAGATAAGATTTCTTGTCAATACTAAGTGCTGGTGAGGTCTTAGAACAATTGGAACTCTCATACGTTGATTGAGAAAATATAAGATGATGCAGTCACTTTAGAGAACAGTTTTAGAATTTCTAATAAATTAATTATACACTTATCATACAACACAGAAATTCCACTCAAGGGAGTGAAAGCTCAAGTTGATGCAAAACCTGTATAATGGCCTTTTTCATACTACCAAAAGCTGGAAACAATCCAAATATCCTTCAACTGGTCTGTTAGTTTTCTATTGCTGTTGCAACACATTGCCAAAATTTTAGTGGCTTAAAACAGACAGATTCATTATCTTGCATTTCTGGTGGACAGAAGTTTACAGCTGTCTCACCAGGCAAAGATCAAAGTATCAGCAGAGCTGCATTCTTTTCTGGAGGCTCTGGGAAAAAAAAATTATTTCCTCTCTTATTCTGGTGTTGGCAGAACCCAGTTCCTTGTGGTGTAAAGCTGAGGTCTCATTCCTTGCTTGTGGTCAGCTGCGTGCCACCTTTATCTCCCAGAGGCTCTTCTCTGGTTCTTACACATAGACCCTTACAGCCCAGAACCAGGAACAGGGCAGTAGATCCTTCTGACACAGCCATCTTTCTCAGTTATGTGATTATATTTGTTCCAGGATTACTTTCCCATCTCAAGGTCCATAACATTATCACATCAGCATAGTCTCTTTATGTCTGTAAGGTAACATATTCAGTACCCAGGGATTAAGTACATGGCCATTTTTAGGGAGTCATTAGTCTGCCTAAAACAATTGGTGAATGAATAAACACAGTGTAGTAAATCCATACAATACAGTACTAGTCAGCAATAAGGAGAAATGAACTGATAAGCACAACTACATGAATTAATCTTAAAACATTTTGCTAAGTAAAGGAACCCAGATTCAAGAGGCTACATGCTGGTATTATTCCATTTATTTGACATCCTGGAAAAGGCAAAACTCCAGATACAGAAAAGACTAGTAGTTGCTCAAGGTTGGGGACTAGAGAAGGACTTGGCTGCACTGGGCAGAGGAATTTCTTGGGGTGATGGCAATATACTATATTATGGTTATGATGGTGGTTATAAAACTATTTGTTTGTCAAAATTTTCAGAACTGTACACTAAAAACTGTACATTGTAGTGTGCTCACGTTTTACCTTAATAAAAGTGAGTCTGTTTTTAAACTGAGAACTTTACTGTGTATAAAATTTACCTCAATGATGCTAAAAAGAAAAAGTAGTAAAAAAAACTAACTTGACAAATTCCCATAAATAAAAAGAATGGACTTTTAAAGCCATGAGGAAAGTACACAGACATTGAAGATTTTGTGTATGATTATGTGGTACATTTGCAAATGCAAAATTTCCACTGAATCAACAGGATATATATATTTGGAACATATAAACATACATACGGTCTTACAGACGTAAAGAGACTTTGCTGATGTGATAATGTTACAGACCTTGAGATGGGAAAGTAATCCTGGAACAAATATAATCACATAACTCAGAGAGATGGCTGCGTCAGAAGGATCTACTGCCCTGTTCCTGGTTCTGGGAAGTAAGGGTCTATGTGCAAGAACCAGGGAAGACATGGAGTAAGAGCCAGATTGTTTTATGTAGCCAGCATAACATTAGTTTAAAAAATATATCTATAAAAGCCCAAAGATAGCACAAGACAAATAGCTACCATTTTAGTTCATATATAAGTACACATATATATTAGAACTAATATGCATGTTATAAATTGCTAATGAATTGGAAAAAAACAAAGGATAACTGTAATTTACTTCGACTAGGGTATTTTCTATATCTAAATATAATATCTTTCTTAAACTGAAACTAATAAGCAAAGAAAACTGGAGAAACAGACTGTTCCTTTATAAACAAATAAGCAAGGCAAATAAACACGTTTACTGCTGACAGCCATGCTCAAGGATGAAAAAGCTCATATGCACATACGTGGAAGAGGTTTAAAACTAAGATCTGAGTCTCAATTTGGGGATTTGGGGGCCCTCAAAAAAAACAAAACAAACAATATGTAAGTACTTTGTGACAAGTGCCGAGACAGAGGGTAAGGTCTGGTTCTCTGTGGCCTCAGGGTAGAGACAACCCAGGTCTACAATATTATAATGCTCGTGCTGAAAAATGAAGGAATCTGCATCACAATAGACTTGATAATATTTGAAAGCCTGCTCTGTGTATAGTATTATATTAAGCCCAGTGAGAAATATATCTTAGTCCTAGGGTCAAGAAAAAATCCCAGGCTTCAAATATCCTAGGCTAAAAATTGCTGGCTTTATTCCCATTTCTCTACTCGATACTCTTTCTTGGCCTACTACTTGAGTGTAGGAATGGTGGAGTAAGGTTGCTTTGATACAGCTGGAATTACACATAGAGCTAGACAACCAAGAGGTATCTGGAAGATGGATGTTTCATGTTTGAAAGACAATTAGATCCCTGGATGGCACTGATCTCTAGCTCAATTGATTGGATAGGTTTTGGCTTCTGGAAAGGAAACCAGTCACAACCATGTGAAGAAAGAAGGAAAATCAGGTTTGGTGTGGAGGCTGCTAAGTTTAGTCATGGATATGTAGAATATAGAATGTCTGATTGGCTGCTGAATGAATGGAGTTCAAAGGAGCTCACCTGAATTGGAGATGGTTTAAAGAACCATCACCACCTAGATAGCATTCTGTGTAAGTTAGAAGGTGGTAATTGTTTGCCTTTGAGAAAAAAAACTTTAAGTTGCAGTGAGACTTATGAACTCCCTGCAACTTCACCTGTTGGAATAAAGGTCTTTCTTGTACCAGATCTTGTTGACATGGTAAGTTTCTAAGGGAATTTTCTCTTTGCTGAGCAAGGTTAGTTATAGAGAATTTCAGAGTTTATATTTGTCCTATCTAAACGGCATTTCTTTCAAGCACATAAACGGTCTTGTACTGACAGGAAGCTGTGCAAATGTTCCCCTTTTACAATTTACTGAAATTGCTGGTTATTTTTAGAGAGAGTCAGGCATTCGTGAACCCAGGGCTGAAAACAAGTCTTTGATAAACTGACAGTTTAAAATTCAACATAAATTACACCATTTCCAATACCAGTAATTCCAGCAGACTTTTATATTGTGTGTTATAATTTTCAATACCATTTTAGAGATATGCTCTCAGGAATATGTTCTCAGAGTGTTACTAGGGCAACCATCATCCTAGTTTTATAGATGGGTAAACTGAGGCACTGGAGGCTGAAGTCACTTGCTCAAGGCCCCGAAGAAACTAACAAAGAGCCCATTTCACTTGACTCTTATCAGCTGTTTGCATTATACCATTTTCAGTCCCCTTAATAATGATGAGAGCACCCTTATTATGTATTCAGTGAGTAAATCAAGACCTGACTAGTTTAATTTTAACAATTTATGTTTCTTCATAAAATTTCAAGCCTCTGTTCTAAAAGATGTTAGATAAATTCTGGAAGTTTAGCTGATAAGCATTTTTTTAAATGTTCTTATAAGCTGATGGCAAATCAGGGTACAGTGAAGGTACACTAGAGGTGGAGAATTAGTCATGTCTGTCTGGAACTCAGGAAATAATAACTGAAATTTGTTTTCCCAGCATCTTTGAAGTGCTGCTGCACAGTCCCAAAACCCGTTGACTAAAACAAATTAATTCATATACCTGCTTGAACTTCCCTTTGAGAAACTGACAGTCAAACTCTGTCAAGCATCACAGTAGCTGTCGATTGCCAGTATTGTTTTAATAAAACAGCTAGAGAGTTATTTTTGAATTTATACTATATTGATGGTCCTTAAAGCCATATTTAAATGAGCCCCTGGAATTAACAGCATTATCAGAGAAACACTTGCACTGAAAGCACCCACAGACTTCCCTCCTAAAGATGTAGAAAAGCATGATAAATTCAAAAGCCCCCAAAAAGGGCAATTGAGAGAGCCAGGGCAAGTTTTGGTGGTCTTCTTTGTGTCCAAAGGCTGGATACCTCAATTCCTTCTCCACACTTTTGAATGCTGCAGAGAGCTGAGATACAATTATCAAGATGCATCTATCTGTTGCCTCCAGGCTGCTAGGACTAGTCAGGGATGGCGGCAAGGGGTGGGGGAGGAATCAGTATGTCTGTGCTGGGTGTGATGCTTCTATCCTTGGGCTCCATGCTTGACATATTCTATCTTGCCTCATTTTCACAGCCATCTTGTGACATAGGCACTGGAGTCCCCATGTTACAGATGAGGAACCTGAAGCTCAGACAATTTAAATAATGTAGTCAAGGTCATACAGTTTCTCATTGATCAAGTTGGAGTTCAGTCTCAGCTATTAGGGCTACAAAGCCTTTTCCTGAGAGTGTTATTTTCCAAACTTTGTCCTTGATCTACGTCTTCCTCCTTTTCCCCGTTGACCCTTTGCACGCTTTTTCAGGAAAGGGAACCCTTCCTATGGGTAATGGAAGCAGTACTTCTCATTGGCTCTGCTTTTACTTTCCAAAGTCACTTCTCAACAGTTCTTTTGCCTCTCAAGGCTTTAGATATTCCTCCCTTCCTCTCTTCCTTCCTCCCTCTCTCCCTCCCTTCTTCCCTCCTTTCTTCCTTTCTTCCTTCTCCCTAGCCCATGGCGGCCCTAGCTTTATGAGCCCTTGGAGACCCCCATACAAACTTCCTGACCAATGGATCGGGGAGCCAGCATTTCGCTAAAACAAGGAGACTTCTTATTTGAACAGCCTGTCAGGTGTCCCTTCAACAAAATAAACTCTTGGATCTCTAACTTGTATTCTTCTTACTCTTTCTTCAGAGTTTGGCTCTGTGAACTGGATATGTCCTGTTCCTGAACATTTAGGTATCTCCCGTGGAGATTTTCTTCCTTTGGAGATTTTCTTGACCAGGATAAACACCAACTTCACCTTGTTGGTTCCGTGAAGTCCTGTTCCATGACAGTACACTAAAGGCATGTCTTTCCCCAGATTAATGTCCTTCGAATCATCAATGACTTAAGGATCAGGTTGAAACCCTCAGCATGCCATTCAGTGTTATTTGAAAACTGAGCTTACCATTTTCTCAGCTGAATCTTTTTATTCTCTTCCTCTCTTCTACTCCTTAGTTTAGTTCTCTCTACTACAAATATATCAAGCTACTCACCCCATGCATTTTTTTCTTTCGACTTCCTGGCCTCAGAGGCATTGTTTTCCATCTTTAGGATGCTCCTGTACCATTCTCCACTTGCAAAACTCCCCCTCATCTTTGAAACATCAACTCAAATGTTATTTCCTCTGTGAAGCCTTTTTTAGCTCCTCAATATAGACTTACTGAGATTTTCCCTTGGCATTTCATAGCACTTAATGTGTGCTTCTGTTGTTGAAATCAGTGCATTCTGTTATATTTAGTTGTATGCTTTTCTCTAGACTGTGAACTTCTAGAAAGGCAGATATTCTAACTTATTTCTTTAACTTTCTCTGCCTATGACGTGATTTCATCTCTCCTTCCTACCAACTAAATTTATAGTTTTAGATGTGGTTTCACAGACCGCAATCTTTTTGCTTATACATTTACCTTATAATTTTTAGTAATACTTTAGAAACTGTTAACATGTGTAACTATGGGAGGAAAACCTTGACTGTCCATTTTGCAACAGTAAATGCACACGTTTCATGCCAGCCCCACCTGATGCCCTTTCACACCAAATGGCATAAGGGCTTCAGAATTTATGCCAAGAGAGGAATAAACACTCTCCAGTAGCCTATGAGACCCAAAACCTCTTGCAAAAATGCCACATTTATCTGTAAGGTAATCAGACATGAGTGTAACATCACACCCAGTATTAGATGCCCTATTCCCAAGGGGATATGGGCTGGTTCCACTCAGCCCCGCCCTGCAGACAGTAGAGAGTGGGGAGTCCTTGGAAAACCCTCCAGGTCTCAATAAATCATGGAGCATTCAGCTCCTGTGTCCACCAGGGCCAGGACCCACTGCACATTAACTGGGGACTAATAAATATCATTCTCCATGTGGCCTCTAGTCCCCACCATGTCTGCCAAGGTGGGGGCCTTGACCTTTCCCTCAAACTACAATGTCCAATCATCGTCCTGTGGGGGTGAGGGCCCAGGTGGAGCCTGAGTACTGTCCCCCAGGAGTCTTGCAGGGACACAGGCTGGACATGGGGTTTCGCCTCTGGCTTCCATGTCCTGTACCTCTACAGCTGGAACTGCTGCTCTGGCTTTAATTGGTGCCACAGTTCTAAGAACCTGCTGGGCTGCCCATCAAATTTTTCTTTCACTACCATGGCTTTTATCAAATCAATCCACATCTGGGTCCTAGAGACCTTCATGGGGCCTTTTGCACCTCTCCTTTCAGTCATAGCCTGTACTTCTTTCTAGACTCTTATTGTTTCAATCTCCCCCAGATCTGCTAAAGTAGCCTCACTTACAAGTTGCCCTATGTGGGGGGCAAGAATAGTCACTAGGGACCCAAAGAGAGATGGAGGAGCTATATGGAGCACCATATTTCTCATTCCTATGGTGAACAACTCCTCATTGGGGCCCTGGGGGTCCATATTATAGATTATATTTTGCAACACCTGTTGGAGCTCTGTGTATGTTTTCTAGTTATTGGGTAAGTATGGTAAATCACCCTGATTAGGCCATACTGCCCTGATGACTGCTGTCAGCTAATCCAGGAGCACCCGATTCCCTGAGGTATGACAGGCACTTTGCAACCACTGCTGGAGAGAAGGGTGAGTCATCAGGGAAGCCAGTCTGCTCATTTCAGAATCCGACATAACAATGTTTCCACACCCATATCCCAGACATGCAAAAGCCATGTAGGCAAAGGTTTCAGTAAGTTCAGCTCATACCAAGCGCTCATGTCTACCAGCTCATCCTGGGTATAGGGATGGAGCACAGAGTGCCCCACAACCTGGGGAGGGGGCAGCTCCTCCCCCTCAGGAGCCCCTGGTTGTTGTGTTTTTACTTTCTTAATTACAACCAGGCAGATCTTTAATACAGGAGAGGCTGGTGCCTCAGGCAGTGGCCTCAGCAACAGACTGGCCCTTGGCCCCACCCCCTTATCCTCTCCTGATACCTCCTGTACCATCTCCGTGGCTGAAGGCACCGTCTGTCCTCCCCCTCCCCCATGACCTTCTGCAACATGGACTCTCCTGCTGCCTCCCCCCTCACTGCTGCTAAGTAATTTTCCAGGAGCATGACCCGTCCTCTCAGTAACTATCTCTCTTCCTTAAGGGCATCCCATAGGTTATCACCCAGCTCCTCCAAGCGATGCTGAAGTATGTCTCTCTCCTGCCAAAGTCTCTCTCTCCCTCCTCAATAATCCTCTCTCTGTCCTCAATAACACTTTCCACTATCTGGACAAAAAGAGATCCTACAATGTCAGCTGCTACATGGCCACTCAGGACCTCTAAGCAGTCTTCTATCTGATGGAGGGCTAATTCTGCAGCTTCCCATGTCTCCACTCTTCCCCAATTCTGGGGAAGGCCCCACCCTCCTAGGAAGTGCCTTACCCTAGACCAATTCCCCACTAGGGGCTCCCCAGTTGGAAGCCCCATATATAGGGGATTCCCAAGTGAAGCTGCACCCTCTACTACTGCAGCCATTGGGGTCTCCCCATCATCCCTAGAGCCCTAGAGGCAGCCCACCCAAGGGTCACATCCATTTAGACAGATTTTGGGTTCAGAGATCCTGCTGACTATGCCAGATGTAACTCTGGGGGAAATCCCAGAGCAAAATACCTTTTAAATCGAAATCAGTCAAAGGGAGAAATAAAGTTTAAGAAACCCATTTATTTCTTACAAGCAGTTGTCCCATATTTCTCTTGACCAGGCTGCAGCAGAAGAGTACTCCATCCAACCTCTCAGGTCCAGATAAACCCTCACACACCCTGGTAATTACCTTTTGATATGTAGATGGCTAATTCTCTCCACCCCTAGGAAACACCTATTAACATGCAGATGCACTGAAGCCAGAGGAGAGATTCTGGAAATATTGCAATTTTACCCACAGCATGTTTTGAACACTTACTAAATGACAAGTACATTTTCAGTCTTTTTACATATACTTTCTTACCTAATTCTTAACCCTAAGAAGTGGGAATGATTATTATCCTCATTGTACAGATAGGGCATTTTCAGGTCAGAGAATTTGAATATTTTGCCTGAAGTCATACAGATAGTAACTGGCAAGGTGACATAATCTTTTCTGGGGCTGTATTATTGACCTTGAGCTTGGGAAGTGTATCTAACACAGCTTCTTGAGTAGTTTACACATGTGGAAAGCAAAGGATGAGGCATGATTTTATGGATTTTATTAGAGTCAACTCAACTCGGCTTCTCTCTTCTAGATTGTGCTTCCCACTTTTGTAGTTTGTTTACACAGACTGTAGATTTACCAGTATCACCTTCTGGGTCTTCTATACTTGCATTGCCTCTCTTCAAGGTGTAGCCAAAATAAACAGAAAACACTTCTGGGAAGTTGATTTTTCTCTTCTGAGATGAATCCTGTGTGTTTTGCTTACCACCACTATCCAGCCATTTCCAATTTCCCTCTATTGGTTCTTTCTCCCTAGCTTATAATGCCACCCAATTTAGAACAGCATATTTAATTAATATGATTTATCTTCCTTAGGATTAATGAAAATGAGAAGACCAAAGGCCTTGTTGAGCTCTCTGGCAGCTCATTCTAATTAAAAATATTGGTCAAATCAATCTTTGTGCTTTTTTATTGTTCACAGAGATTCTGTTAGAGACAAAATAACATTCTGATTATTTTGTTTATATTATTCTAAATACAATATAGTTGATTTGTAGAGATAGGGCATTGAAGCTAGATGGAAGGATACAGATCAGTGTACTACAAGGTCCAGGGTCAGCTCCAGATAAGATTGAATGCCACTAGTAGCAAAGAGCAAAATTTAGAATTGAGGTCAAGTTACCAGGTTAGAGTGTAGATTATAGTGTAGGGTAGAAGCAAAGAGAAGATAGGGTGTAGGGATGAGGGTCCAGAAGTGTAACCTCGTTCCATATATGGGGGACTTGACTCTGGCCAACCCAACCAGATTTCCTTCTCCTGATTTCAATATGTACTGAGAAAGGGACTAGTCAATGACTACCATTTTCTCCCTTGGGCACACATAATTACATGGATTTAGAGCATTGTACTTCTCCTCATTCTGATGTTTTACATATAAACATGTTGGCTGGAAATGTTACCTCATAAGCAAGCACTTCTAGATAGCAAAGCAGAGACAATGTCATTGTGAATTCTGATGCTTCATCACTTTAAGGAGTGTGAGAAATGTGATTTCTTCCATTTAGCCTGGCAACCAATTAAACACCTCAGCATCTGAAAAAAAAAACAAAAAAACAATGGCTTTGTGCATTCAGATGTCATAAGGCTTTGATAATGATGGCAGAACAGGAATGAAAATGAAATCATTTGACCAAAAAGGGTTAAAGTTCCATCTAGCTTCAATGAATCTCCAGGATGCAATGTTATACTATGTAACTGACATCCCAATGAGTCTAGACTTTTCTTTATATATAGTCACATAAAGTGAACTCAGTTTGCACAGTCCTTCATGTAATAACTTTGAAGCACTGGAGCATACATGCACGTATGCCTTAACATACCACAAGCGTACAAGGTACACCTGCAAAAGCAATGGCAGAATACAATTGCATTTAGGGAAATCCTTTCCATAGGCTATAAAATAATCATTTAAAAGGCAAATGATATATTTAAATCTCATCCAGATTTTTTACTTTGACTCTCTTCCTCCAATATATGCTTTTAATCAGTCTTAGAATGGAAAGTTGGAGCAGAGGGAAAGCAAGGAATTTAAAACAAAAAGAGTAAGTTGAAGCTTAGCTCCTTCCTTTAGTGACCTGTCAGCTTTTATAATGTAATTACATATGGCTTGGTATTTTATATCTGGATAACTTTACTTAAAATATGTATCTCAAAACAACTACATTTATTCTGACAGATGAAAGAGACATTTTTTTTTCTACATATTAGTGGGGCTGAGATGGAGGCTAAGTCACTTACTTCTGGTTGTATCAGTGTCTTGACTTTCTAAGAAAATGTGCAGCTGCTCTGAAGGTGGTGTGGGAGAAGGCTTGGGGGAGATGACATGAGAAATATGGTTCGTTCATTGCTATCAGTATCTATTACCAAAAGACGAAAATCTCCAACTGTTTATCTCCATGATTCAAGTCACAGAGAAGCTAAATTTATAAACCCATCATGACTAGAATTATTCTCTTTTTGGCATATGTATTCAAAATCTATTAAATAGAAGACTCTTAAGTGGGAAATAGAGACTTGAGAATTCAGCCAGTACTCATTCAAAGCCTCATTTCTAGAGGCATTTTTAGGGATTCGGAGAACAGAAGACATATCCTATGCAAATTTCTCTTATTTTTTAAAATTCTTAATACAGAAAAAAGACATTGGAAAGAATGTATACCTCATTTTATTGAATACTGGACTTTGAAAATAGCACACCTGTCACTGGGAATCCACAGTTATCCATTCTTCAGGTATATATTTGGAAATATGTTCAAATCTACACTAAAACCTTTCTAGGGGACCTATTTTAATCTATTAACTATTAATGAAATCACAAACCTATGAATATTTTGAAAATTATTCAACAAATTATGATTTAGGGGAAAAAATCCTCTGTAAATGACCAAACTTTATAATGCACCCAAAATAAATTTCAGATGTCTGAAGTGTTTTTAAAAAGTAAAATTATAAGCTCTAAAATATATACATGTATAGTTAATTGATCTTGCAAAGAACATGAACTTTATAAGGATACAAACAATCAGAAAAATCATGAAAGCAAAGGCTGATATATTTGAATACAATAAAATTTAAAACCTTAATACATTAATATTTGTACCACATAAAAAGATGAGTTGATATCTTTTCTTTGTGGAGATTCTCATAAACCAATAAGTAAGCACTAAAATAAGTAGCAAAAAATGTTCAGAAGTAGAAATATAAGTTGGTAATAAACAAATAAAACCATATAAAACTATTTACTATTTTTACTTGTTTAATAGAAGAAATAAACAAAAAAGAATTCTGTGATTTAAAAAGAGTAATAAGAGTGATATAATGTATATAATTGTTTTTTCTGTAAATGGTGTAATCTTTTTATGAAAGTATGCAGTAATATAGATTGAGCCTTAAAATACCCTTAGTGTTTTGCCTATAATCTTCACCTCACATAATATATTACAGAGTATTAAGCAGAGATCCATAAAAAAACCTACCTACATGGAAATTAAAAGGAATATTCTAAAAAATACGGTACTTGTTCATTAAAAGTATAATCACATGAAGAAACATTATGCAGCCATTATAAATATGTTTTCAAATAACATTTACTATTAAAGTAATATTTTCTGAATTTTTGAACATTTAAAAGAAGAGGAAGTAAGTAGAAAGAAGAGCACTGAATTAGATTGTACAGTGAGAATAATATTTTCATAGTATAAACTCAGGAGGAATTGGAGAGGCTGAATCAGAGCTTTAGTAGGTCATTCCTGTTTGTTACACAGGAAAGAGTTATGAAGTGGATGAATGCTTTCATGAGCTAATTCAGCTGTGTAAGCTATATAACTGTAGGCCTCGGAAGATGTGTATAGTACAGAAAAAGCCTGTGGCAGGCTTTGAGGTCTATATTTTAGCAAAGTTTAGTTATAGGTGGTAATAACTTTAAAATCAGTCTTTTATTGTATCTTAACTACCTAAATTCTCTATGCTTCATATCAAAGGCTGTATAACCAATTGCAAGGCAATATAACTGATAGTGAAGCAGGAGTAACACAGAAAATTTTAGAAGCAGTCCAAGTATCTAATAATCTAAGATGTCATGGACAAGATACCAGGGGAAGAAGCCAAAGCAGGCTCTGACTCAACCCAGGCCACATACTGCTCAAATGAGGCTCCAAGTCACAGTAGGTAACATGGGAAAGGCTGGTGTCAAATCTGAGCTCTAAAACTGCAGAAGTGAAGTAGCGATCAGGTATAGGATCTATGGTAAATAGTAGTATAAGAGGTCCCTGTGGGTAATGATCTAGTATGGTAGCTCTTTAAAAAAAATCATCAACATCTGAACCTAGAACACAGTAGATACGCAGGTGCTTGGAAAGAACTGCTGAGCTGAGCAATCAAAAAATGAGCAGATTTGTTTATGTTGTCATTTGAATTATCAGCCTAATGCTTTGTTAAATGTTTTTATTAGGGTTTCTTAACAAATGGAATTCATTTAAAGAATTCACGCTGTGGCCAAAGCAGTACTCAGAGGAAATTTGCATATTTAATTGCATTTATCCAGTGAACAGAAAAATTCAAAACATTCCAACACTGTACAGAAGGGAAAGGAAAATAGCAACAAAAACTAAAGTATAGAAAGAAATGAAGAAGAGTAAAGGAGAAAATAAAAGTAGTAGATATTTCTCAATAAATTCAAAGTCAATTATTTATAAGACTAATAAAATAACTAAAAATCCACAAGTCTGAAAAGGAAAAAGGAAAATATGTATAACAGTATCAGGAGTGATGAAGGTAGTTGTTCATAGACTTAGGAAGTAAAAAACATTAGAATGTTCTATACAATATTCTACCAGTATGTTGGAAGATATAGATAAAATCAATGGATTTTTTAGGAAAATATAAACTATAAGTTGACCCAAGAAGTGATAGAAAGCCAGTAGTATCCATTTATCATATTTAAAAGATGAATGAAAATTAATGAAATATTTGTCAAAAATCTACTTCTCAAAAATAAATCAAGTTCAGATACTTTTAAGGTTAAGTTCCATGAAATATGCAAAAGGGAAAAAATGTTAAATTGTTCCATGCATGGAAAAAAGATGAGAAACTTCTCATTTTATTAAATGGAGCTTGGATAACCTTGTGATACGTAAATTGGCTTAACAAAAGAAGAAAACTTAGACCAATTTCAATATAGATGCTAATATGTAAATAAAATATTATTTGGCAGAGCATTGACTATTATGTAAATGGGGCCTTAAAATCATAATATATATTAAACAATTAAGGCATCTCAGGAATACCATGGTATTTCAACTTCAAGATATCTACTAATATACTTTGCTCATGAAAGGAGAAAAACATTATTTTCAAAATTAAGCAAAATAAAGAGATTGCCACTTCTTCCAATGATGAATTATCAGGGATTGGATTACCTTTTTACCTTTAATAACTAAATTACTGTACAAAACATTAAAAAGTCATTCTGAGACAATGGACAGTGGGATTGTAGGAATAAAATACCTGTGAATAGAAAAACAAACAGGATAAAACCTACAGTTGACCAGTTAGTTTATCACCTGGAGAAAGTTTCTAGGTTGTATTATATTATAGGAAGAGAGAAATGCTTCAACTGAATAGAAAAGAGAAAACAAGAAAATTTTGATGGGTAATACAAAAGATGGTTCTTTGGAAAGAGAAATTAAATTCATAAACTGTCAGCCAGATTATTTAGGAAAAAAAATAAGAAAAAGGGCAGAAAATGTCAATAGGAGGAGACAGTTGTGCAAGTCCTACAGGCATTAAAAAGGTGAAAAGGGAGAGATTCAAGATGGCAGCATGAGAGGTGACACACAGAATTCCTCCCTAAACCACAAATAGTACAAAAATATAGTTAAGTAATACAACAAACCCTAAAACAGCAACAAGAAAGAAGGCTGAACCAGACTGCATACAGACGTCACGAACAGAGCAGACCTCACAAAACAGGGTAATGTAGGAAAGCCTTAATCCAGCTGGACCCAGGCCCTTCCCCACCCCAGCTCACTGGTGGGAGAAAGCAAAACGGAGCAGGGAGGGGGTGGAAGCTTGGGACTGCTGAATGCCTAGCCCTGGAGATCTGCTTTGTGAGCGGAAGCCTATATTGTGTGGTGCTCTGGATGAAGGGGAGCTCGGATGGGCAGAGTGCCTGGGAGACTCACATTCCAGCTGTTTGTGGAGGGGGGATCCGCATCCAGCCGCTCTGTGCCAGAGGAGGGGCAGGCGGTCTGAGAATCTTCCTAGCAGCAAGATGGTTGCTGAAGGGGTGGGGTTTGCATGGAGCTTGCTGCACAGGAGAAGGGAGAGCTGGACAAGGTTGTCTGGGTGCGCTCTGCCCAGCTGGTTGGGAACTTTGAGGAGCTGCAGGTGATCCATCCCTCTGGCTGCCTACTCAGCTCTGAGGGCCCCCACTGTGACACGCAGCCTGCTGCACCTTCCTCCTGGCCTGCCAACACCGGTTCACAAACTGGCAGTCACTGTGCTGGCATCAGGCCTGCCAGAGGGAGGCCCCACCTACAACAGCTAGAGACACAAAGCACAGAGGCATACACATGTGTGCTTGGCCCACTGGCTCTGACACTGGAGACAGGCACCACAGATGGGAATTAAGAAACAGATCTTTCCTCCCCCGAGGCACCAGCTCTGCTCCCCTATGACCCCCAACCTTACTCTAGGGGCTGAGCAGCTCCAGAGACTGGAGTTTCTGTGCACTGGTGGGTACTGCACAGAAATATGAAACATAAAAAAAACGGTTCAGACCAAAATCTCACATACCCCAGAAAAAGGGCTAAATGAAACTGAACTCACCAATCTTCCTGAAAGAGAGTTCAAAAGAAAAATTATAAACATGCTTATGGAAGTGCAGAAAAATATTCAAGAACTCAGGAATGAATTTAAGTTGGAGATTCAATCATTAAGAAATTCTATATCTGAAATGAAACATACAATAGAGGGATTTAAAAGCAGATAAGATGTAGTAGAAGAGATGGTATATGGAATAGAAATTAGAGAGGAGGAATACAAAGAAGCTGAGACACACAGAGAAAAAAGAATCTCTAAGAATGAAAGAATATTGAACTGTGTGACCAATCCAAACGGAACAATATTCCCATTATAGGGGTTACAGAAGAAGAAAGAGAAAAAGGGATAGAAAGTGTCTTTGAGGAGGTAATTGCTGAAAACATCCCCAATCTGGGGAAGGAGATAGTCTCTCAAGCCATGGAGGTGCACAGATCTCCCAACACAAAGGACACAAGGAAGACAGTATCAAAACATATAATAATTAAAATGGCAAAGATCAAGGAAAAAGACAAACTTTTTAAAGCAGCTAGAGAGAAAAAAGATCACATACAAAGGAAAACTCATCAGGCTATCATCAGACTTCTCAACAGAAACCCTACAGGCCAGAAGGTAGTGGCATGATATATTTAATGCAATGAAGCAGAAGGGCCTTGAACCAAGAATAATCTAACCTGCAAGGTTATGATTTAAATTTGAAGGAGGGATTAAAAATTTTTCAGATAAGCAAAAGCTGAGAGAATATACCTCCCACAAATCACCTCTACAGTGCATTTTGGGGGGACTCCTGTAGATAGAAGTATTCCTAGGCTAAATAGATGTCACCTAAGGGCTAGACAAAGAGTGCAGAATATGAATCATAACAGAAAGAATGGAGGAGGAAGAAAAAGGAGGTAAAAAAATAATCTTTAGGTTGTGTTTGTAATAGCATACAAAGTGAATGAAATTAGACTGTTACATAGTAAGGGAATTACCCTTGAACCTTTGGTAATCACGAATCTAAAGCCTGCAATGGCAATAAGTACATACCTATCCCTAATCACCCTAAATGTAAATAGTCTGAATGCACCAATCAAAAGACATAGAGTGATAAAGAAGATGTGGTACATATACACAATGGAATATTATTCAGCCATAAGAAGAAAAGAAATCCTATGATTTGCAACAACGTGGATGGAGATAGAGGGTATATGCTCAGTGAAATAAGCCAAGCCGAAAAAGACAAGTATCAAATGATTTCACTCATATGTGGAGTATAGGGACAAAGAAAAAACTGAAGGAACAAAACAGCAGCAGACTCACAGAACCCAAGAATGGACTAACAGTTACCAAAGGGAAGGGGACTGGGGAGGATGGGTGGAAATGGAGGGAAAAGGGTGGGGGAAAGGGGCATTACGATTAGTACATGTAATGCAGCAGTGGGGGACATGGGAAAGGTAGTATTTATAGAGAAGACAGGTAATGATTGTATAGCATCTTAGTATGCTGATGGACAGTGACTGTAGTGGGGTATGTGGTGGGGACTTGATAATAGGGGGTCTAGTAACCATACTGTTCAAGTGATTGTACATTAATGATACCAAAAAAAAAAAAAAGACAGAGTTACTGAATGGATAAAAAAGCAAGACCCATCTATAAGCTGCCTACAAGAAATTCACTTCAAACCCAAAGACATACACAGACTGAAAGTAAAGGGATAGAAAAAGATATACCATGCAATTAATACTGAGGAAAAAGCAGGAGTGGCCATACTTGTATCAGACAAAATAGACTTCAAAACAAAGAAAGTCACAAGAGACAAAGAAGGACATTACATAATGATGAAAGCATCAGTCCAACAAGAGGATATAACTATTATAAATATCTATGCACACAACACAGGATCACCTACATATGTGAAACAAATACAAACAGAATTAAAGGGGGAAATAGAATGCAATGCATTCATTTTAGGAGACTATAACACAACACTTGCTCCAAAGGACAGAACAACCAGACAGAAAGTAAGTAAAGAGACAGAGGCACTGAAAAACATATTAGAAAGATGGACCTAATGGACATCTACAGAACACTCCATCCAAAAGCAACAGAATACACATTCTTCTCAAGTGCACATGGAACATTTTCAAGAATAGATCATATACTAGGCCACAAAAAGAACCTCAGTAAATTCAAAAAGATTGAAATTGTATCAACCAGCTTCACAGATCACAAAGGTATGGAACTAGAAATAAATTACACAAAGAAAATGAAAAATCCCACAAACACATGGAGGCTTAATAACATGCTCCTAAATAATCAATAGATCAATGACCAAATAAAAACAGAGATCAAGCAATATATGGAGACAAATGACAACAATAATTCAACACTGTAATGTCTGTGGGACGCAGTGAAGGCTGTGCTAAGAGGGAAATATATTGTAATACAGGCCTACCTCAGGAAAGAAGAACAATCCCAAATGAACAGTCTAAACTCACAAATAATAAAACTAGAAAAGGAAGAACAAATGAGGCCCAAAGTCAGTAGAAGGAGGGAAATAATAAAGATTAAAGCAGAAATAAATAAAATTGAGAAGGATAAAACAGTAGAAAGAATCAATGAAAGCTGGAGCTGGTTCTTCAAGAAAATAAACAAAGTAGATAAACCTCTAGTCATACTTATCAAGAAAAAAAGAGAGTTTACACACATAAACAGAATCAGAAATGATAAAGGAAAAATCACTACAGACACCACAGAAATAAAAAGAATTATTAGAGAATACTATGAAAAATTATATGGTAACAAACTGGAAAACCTAGAAGAAATTGACAACTTTCTAGAAAAATGCAACCTTCCAAGGCTGACCCAGGAAGAAACAGAAAATCTGAATAGACCAATTACCAGCAAAGAAATTGAATTGGTAATCAAAAAACAACCTAAGAACAAAATGCCTGGACCAGATTGTATCACTGCTGAATTTTATCAAACATTTAGTGAAGACCTAATACCCATCCTCCTTAAAGTTTTCCAAAAAGTAGAAAAGGAGGGAATACTTCCAATCTCATTCTACAAGACCAACGTCATTCTAATACCAAAACCAGGCAAAGACACCACCAAAAAAGAAAATTGCAGACCAATATTCCTGATGAACATAGATGCAAAAATACTCAACAGAATATTAGCAAACCGAATTAAAAAATACACCAAAAAGATCATCCATCATGATCAAGTGCGATCCATCCCAGGGATGTGAGGGTGGTACAACATTCAAAAATCCATCAACGTCATCCACTACATCAACAAAAAGAAGGATAAAAACCACATGATCATCTCCATAGATGCTGAAAAGCATTTGACAAAATTCAACATCCATTCATGATAAAAACTCTCAACAAAATGGGTATAGAGGGCAAGTACCTCAACATAATAAAGGCCATATATGACAAGCCCACACCCATCATTATACTTAACAACGAGAAACTGAAAGCTTTTTTTTAAGATCGGGAACAAGCCAAGGTTGCCCACTCTCCCCTCTTTTATTCAACATAGTTCTGGAGGTCCAAGCCACGGCAATCAGACAACACAAAGAAATAAAAGGCATCCAGATTGGCAAGGGAGAAGTCAAACTGTCCCTGTTAGCAGATGACATGATATTGTACATAAAAAAACCTAAAGATTCCACCCCAAAACAACAAGATCTAATATCTGAATTCAGCAAAGTTGCAGGATACAAAATTAATACACAGAAATCCCTTGCCTTCCTATACACTAATGATGAACTAGCAGAAAGAGAAATCAGGAAAAGAATTCCATTCACAATCGCATCAAAAAGAATAAAATACCTAGGAATAAACCTAACTAGGGAAGTGAAAGACCTATACCCTGAAAATTACAACACACTCTTAAGAGAAATTAAAGGGGACACTAATAAATGGAAATTCATCCCATGCTCTTGGCTAGGAAGAATTAATATTGTCAAAATGGCCATCCTGCCTAAAGTAATCTACAGATTCAATGCAATCCCTATCAAAATACCAACAGCATTCTTCAATGAACTAGAGCAAATAGTTCTAAAATTCATATGGTACCACAAAAGACCCCAAATAGCCAAAGGTATCCTGAGAAGGAAGAATAAAGCAGGGGCAATTATGCTCCCTGACTTCAAGCTCTACTATAAAGCCACAGTAATCAAGACAATTTGGTATTGGCACAAAAACAGACCCATAGATCAGTGGAACAGAATAGAGATCCCAGATATAAACCGAAGCATATATGGTCAATTAATATACAATAAAGGAGCCGTGGATATACAATGGGGAAATGACAGCCTCTTCAACAGCTGGTGTTGGCAAAACTGGACAGCTACATGTAAGAGAATGAAACTGGATTACTGTCTAACCCCATACACAAAAGTAAACTCAAAATGGATCACAGACCTGAATGTAAGTCATGAAACTATAAAACTCCTAGAAAAAACATAGGCAAAAATCTCTTGGACATAAAAATGAGCAACTTCTTCATGAACATATCTTCCTGGGCAAGGGAAACAGAAGCAAAAATGAACAACTGGGACTATATCAAACTGAAAACTTCTGTACAGCAAAGGACACCATCAGTAGAACAAAAAGACATCCTACAGTATCAAGAATATATTCATAAATGACATATCCGATAAGGGGTTGACATCCAAAATATATAAATAGCTCATTCACCTCAACAAACAAAAAGCAAATAAGCCAATTAAAAAATGGGCAGAGGAGCTGAACAGACACTTCTCCAAAGAAGAAATTCAGATGGCCAACAGGCACATGAAAAGATGCTCCACGTTGCTAATCATCAGAGAAATGCAAATTAAAATCATAATGAGATTTTATGGCCAGTTAGGATGGCCAACATCCAAAACACAAACAACAACAAAAGTTGGCGAGTATGTGGAGAAAGGGGAACCTTCCTACACTGCTGGTGGGAATGTGAATTAGTTCAACCATTGTGGAAAGCAGTATGGAGGTTCCTCCAAAAACTCAAAATGAAAATACCATTTGACCCAGGAATCCCACTCCTAGGAATTTACCCTAAGAATGCAGCAGCCCAGTTTGAAAAAGACATATGCACCCCTATGTTTATTGCAGCATTATTTACAATAGCAAAGAAATGGAAGCAACCTAAGTGTCCATCAGTAGATAAATGTATAAAGAAGATGTGGTATATATACACAATGTAATATTATTCAGCCATAAGAAGAAAACAAATCCTACCATTTGCAATGACATGGATGGAGCTATAGGATATTATGCTCAGTGAAATAAGCCAGGCGGAGAATGACAAGTATCAAATGATTTCACTCATTTGTTGAGTATAAGAACAAAGCAAAAACTGAAGGAACAAAGCAGCAGCAGACTCACAGAACCCAAGAATGGACTAACAGTTACCAAAGGGAAAGGGGCTGGGGAGGATGGTTGGGAAGGGAGGGAGAAGGGGGAAAAAGGGCCATTATGATTAGCACACATAATGTAGTGGGGGGGGGCACGGGAAAGGAAGTATTTACAGAGAAGTCAAGTAATGATTCTATAGCATCTTAATACGCTGATGGACAGTGACTGTAATGGGGTATGTTGGGGGGACTTGATAATAGGGAGTCTAGTAACCATACTGTTCAAGTGATTGTACATTAATGATACCATAAAAAATAGTTTAAAAAAAAGGTGAAAAGAAAATATTAAGAACGACTTTGTGCTAATTAATTCAGAAACAGTTTGAAAGGACAAATTCCATATCTCATGCAAGAATTAGGTAGGGTTAAAAAAAAGTGTATGAATGAGTTCACATAAAAAATAAAACATGACTCACTCATCCTCTATTATTAAACTTTAACTTGGCATTAACCTTTTAGAAAGCACTTTTACATTATCTTACAATTTAAGCGTTCATAATACATTTTAACCTAACATTTCCACTTTTAGATATTTACTTCAAAGATACTCTTACATGCGCCTTGCGCCAGCCACTCTTGTAAGAGTTAGGAATTAAATAGTGAAAAAAACAAACATGGGTCCTTATCTCATCAACATTTTCCTTTCCTCAAGCAGACTGACATTAAATAAGAAACTCAAAAAACCAAATACACTGCATAATTACAAACCATGATGGGTTCCTTGAAGAAGTGTAGAATGCCACAAAAGCATAATAGGGGAATCCCACATACACATGCTCAAGCACACTGTGTTCATAGACAGTGTAAGCAATCCCAACTGTGACATGGTTGTCAACCTTGTGCTCAAACATCGTGACATAGACCCAATTTAGTGACATGAACATCTCTGTAAATTATGATTTAAGTGAAACAAGTTTCCAAAGAGTGTGTATAGTTTGATCCCATTTATTTATTAAATTATGTCTCTTTGCTGTTTCTGAAATTTACATTCATCTTAGGCTTTTCTCTAAGGATTCTAAGAGATGAACTGTCCCTCAAGCAAGTGTTTCCAGCTGAGATCAGGGACTTCACATGCCAGTGCTAATATTTGACAAAATATTCCACCATGTCTTACATGGTGTTCTAAAACCAAATGAAAAACCAAGGATCTGAAGACAAATATATAGTGGTGGACAATGAGTAGCACAGCGCTGGGGCCAAGAGTTAAATATACGGGAGGAATAGTGAAATATCGTCCCTAGTCCTATAGGTCAGAAGGTCAACCAGTGTCTCCTAATCAGCATGGAATCTCTCTAAATACAACACCATTTTGTAACTAGGAAACAGGATTGACATTCCTATCTCCTTGGGGGAAAAGTTATCCACATGCCTCTTAGCCTCCTAAATCATTTGCAGAGGATCTTGATGGTATTTACTTTTTTGGATTCTATGAAAGAAATTCTATATGATGGTTTATATCAGCTTCTATAATATTTGATGGAATTGATCCATGAAGACATCTAGACCTGTTCGTATTTTTTTGCAGAACTGTTTGAATTTATAAATTAATTCCTTTATTATTTATGAATCCATTTTTTTTCTGTTTCCTTCTGTGAAAATTTTGAGGTGCGACGTTTTTTTTCCCCTTGGAGTATGTTCAGTTACAGTTTTCAAATTTTTTGGCTGTAAAATTGTTTAGAGTATGCTTACTATCTTTCAAAAATATTTTCTGAATCTCAGTTATGTCTCTTTTTCATAACACTAGTTTTGTATCTTTCTTTGTTTCTTCATTTGTCTTATTAAGAGTTTGTCAATTTATTAGTGTTTTCAAATAAATACTTTTGGTTTTGTCAGACTATTTCCATTTCATTTTACTGTGGTTATTTTACTCTTCTTTTTCCACCTTTCTGGGATTAATTCTTAGCTCATTACTTATTCAGTCATTCCTTTCTCATACTAGGCATTTAAAGCTAAAATTTTCCCTCAAAACACTGCTTTGTTTTCATCCCACAAGCTTAATATGTGAGGTATATTCACAATAATTCAGTTTAAATTTTTGTTCTAATTTCCTTGATAATTTAATATGCTTTAACCTATAAGTTATTTATAACTTTAAACAATTAAAAATGGTACATTTTCTAGTTATTTTTGTATTATTTATTTTTGTTTAATGATATATATATTAATCAGAGAACAGACTGCATTTAATGTTATAATTTATATGTACTTTTTCTCCAAGGTTTGTATATGGTTGATTTTCATGAATATTAGAGGATAGTAAAATGAAATATTCAGCATTTATCCATTAGGTCAGTTTTGTTAAACATATTGAAATCTACTCTAGTCATATTTTTTTTCTGTTCATTGTTTCACAATAAGATTTTTGTTATATGCTTCCCAAATAATTTCTTCTTACAGTCTTACCAATTTTGCTTTATGTATTTTTGAGACTATAATATTTTATGCATGACCATCTAGAACTGTATATTCCTGGTGAACTGAAATTTTATCATTATGAAGTAACCCTATTTAATTCTATTAGTACATTTACCATATGGTATATTTTGTCTGATAGTAATATAGCTACATTAACTTTTACATTCCATCCCTTTAAATATGACTACTTTCAACATTTTCATTACTTTATGTCTTATGGTCTAATAATTTCTTTCTTTTAACTGGATTCAGTTCACTTAAATGTATTTCATTGTTCTTATGGGTATACAGACAAAAAATACCTAATTATAATATTTACTTTTTTCTGTTTTTTAGGTGTTTAGTGAATACTTTTTAGTTGAATGAATTATTTCTCATTCATTTTTTTCTCTGCTATTCCAAATCTTTGGATGATTATACCTTATTTTTAACATGCATTAAGTCTATATAATGTCAGTAACTTTGTAATCATTTTGAACATTATGAATTTAAAGTATCATCTCCAATCACTTCCTCCAAATTGATTTTTCAATTATTTTTCAGTATTTTAGCTTTATTTTGAATTTTTTAATGCCTCAAGGGGAATTATTTTAATGGTTTTAAACACGTGGTCAGTGTTTACTTAGATTACACACGTATTTGTTTTTACTCATTTTTTTTGAATATCAGGTCTTCTGAGATTATTTTCTCTCCTCCTTTAGAAATTCCCTTAGTTGAAATTATTTATAGGTAATATTCTTTTTTAAATTAAAAATGTTTTTATTTTATTCTAATTTTTGGAATATAGTTTTGCTTAGTATAAAAATTCTAGTTCGATAGTTACTAGTTAAGCATTTTAATACTTGTATAAGTGTTTTCTCACATCTCATATATCCACAATATAACACAAAAATTAGTTTAAAAAAATCAAATCATTACATTTTAAAACTGGTTTAATAAAATCAAATGGCATGAATTTGAAAATGGAAGAGCTACCTAGGGCAAAGATTTCAATTTTAAAGGGACAAAGTAACAAATAAAATACTTATTCCACTTGCACATTAAATATTAAACTATCACAAAATAAAAGATAATTACAAATAATGCCTGTCTTTTAAGGTGGCTAATAAATAAATTCAACCTTCATTCAATATTTATTGAAAACATATTAGAAGTGGAATTCTATGAGATAGCTAAAGATAGAAAAATATGAAGTGTAGAATATGCCCTTGGGCAGGCAAGAATGGCCAGAATATTTATTTTCATGTGAATACTAAAAAGAATTGTAATTTGTAGAAACAGTCGTAAAACTAGTTCATAGAGAAATTAATATTTAAAGTCATAACTAACTTTTAAGATTCTACAACAACAAAGCAATCGAGAAGCAGTTATTCTTTTTTGGCAGAACAATTTCCCTGATGTTAACAAGGGTTTCCAAAATAGACAGATTTGATTGTAGGGAAATATTTTAATGTGTTAATGTATAGATAACAGAAAGAGCAAGCTTTCCCAGTGGTGATTTCCCTGCCCAGGAAATTATTTACCCTGGAATTTAGACAAATTCACATTCTGAGGGTTAGTTTCCTCACCAGTACTTTTATAAATTATGGTGATTATGGAAACCTAAACATGTGCTAGTGATTGCACTGTCCTGTATAAATGTTTATATGTATGTGTTGATTTTTTTTTGCAAATTTTTACTTCAACAGCTTCAAACATAATAGCTAAAAAAATTTACAATGAATGGTCATATACCCACTGCTTATATTCAACAATTATTTTCTTTTTGCCTCACACACACAAATGTTTATGTATTTGTGTATGTATATATACTTATATGCACAGGCACATATGCATATACATGTGTTTGTTTATCTGAAAGCAGGTTGCGGATATTGTGATGATTCATCCCATTCATATGTATCAGCATAATCTCCCAAGAATATTTATATAACTGCAGTACTGTTTTCTTACCCATAAGAATTTATAACAATTACATGTCATTATACAGTCACTTTTTGAAAACCAGTATCCAATCAAGGTTCCCGCTTTTTATTGAGTTGTTATGTCTTTTTTGTTTTCTTTAGTTTATCATGGTCCCAATTTTTCTTGTGGAATGTCTAGTAGAACATCTCATTTTCTGGATTTATCCAGTTGTTTCCTTATGGATTAACTTGTTCTTCCATCCTTATATTTCTTATAAGTTGAACATTATTCCTAAAGGCTTTGGGATACAGATGAAATATTTCTGGAAGAAATATTTCAAAGCCAATGTTTTGTGCTTCACATTATATCATTTTACAAAGCACACAGAGTCAGGCTGTGCCATTATCTATGATGCTGAGTGTGATCATTTAGGTAAGGGGGTGATTATCATATGGTTATTATGTAGCAGTAGTATCTCTCCATTGTTAAAGAGCATTTTCCCTTTTACAAATATTAAGTATTCTGTGGTATGATGCTTTGGCACTGTGCAAAAATTCTGTCCCCCAACATTGCTGCTAATAATTTTAATATTTACTCATGATTCTTGTCTGAATCAAATATTCATTGAATGTGGCAAAATAGGTTGATTTTATTGATTTCCTCCTTTACTTAGCATTCTTTTATAAAGAAGAGCTGTACAACTGGGGATACACTACAGACTCTCCCAAGAAGACAAGAAATGTTCAAAATTCTTTCCCTTATTTAATTTTCAGAGTAGGGAGTTGGTGTAAGAGTTACCTCCAGTGGAGACAAATTTGTTTTTTATTCTTTTAATCTCCCTCCCTCCCTAACCTCCACCCTCTCTCCCTTTCTTTTGCGCTCATCATGTACCTTCTCCAACCCTTCCTTGGCTCTGACCTGGTCAGTGTCACAGTCACTCAGCTTCCTAGGCTTCCTTGCCAAAAGACCCACAGGTAAAGTTGCCAGTAGGAGGGTCTAGTGGAAGCCTGGAGAATGGAGGGAGCAGTAAAGCCAGGGCATGCCTCCCTCTTCCTCTGCCTCTCCCAGCAGTGCTGAGCTCTCCTTGGGACTCCAGCTCCCTGGGGACCTCTCCTCCCTCTGGGGTCCCAGCTCATACCAGGCAGCCCGGGTGGGCTCTCCCTCCTGTTTGTGGCTCCAGTGCTGGCCCTGTTAAGAGAACATCTTTGTACTTATCACTGTTGGGGTGTCATGGCTTCCAGGTCCTTCCAGTGGAGAGTATTGAGAAAGATGTTTTTAAAGATCATGTGTTCATATTGATATTTCTAATTCAAGTTCATCTTATATATCTTTCTTAACTTCTTAATTTTATATTTTATTTCTATTCTTTTATACTGAAAATTTAATTAATAGCAGTAATTCTGTTTCCTTTATTCTTGCTGCCTCATTCCATCTTTTACAGGGGTATTCTTAATAGTACCTTGAGACTTTTCATAACCATATTGCAGAAGGCTTTCAGGCCTCTTGAAGGCTTTCTTTAAGACATCAAATTGCCAGGATAGGATCCCTCAGGCAGGGCTGTGCCATATGTAGCTCTGCTATCAGAATCTAAGACTCACTTCATGCTGCTCCGTTTCCTACTAAGTGAATTGTTCCCTCTCTACTACTATATTTTTCAATCACTGAAGAGCAGAGTTCCTCGACAGTGATGCTACTGACATCTTGGATGGAATCGTTCTTTGTTGTGGGCTGTCTTTTGCCTTACAGGATGTTTATTAGCATATCTCACCTCTGGCTAGGTGCCAGTAATCCCAGTCATGGCCTTCAAAAATGTCTCCAGACATTGTCACATGTCCCTTGGGGAAGAATTACTCCAAGAAGAGAATGACTGATATTAGACTATATGAGAAAGCATTTTGACATGTTGATGCTAACAATATTCTTATACATTGAATATTAAAGTTTTAGCCAACATGGTGGGTATTTGTGGCGAAAATGAAATTACCTGCAATTAAGTCTTCACTTACTGAGTGTTTCCTTGACACTTCATTGAAAAGTAGCTATGCCAGAAAAAGGTACCTCTCTAACCCCTTTAAAAGTAATGAAAACAGGCCATTGGACATTAAGGAATATATTTTCCTCTGTGTGGCTGTAACCAAAGCCAGTTAATTTAGAGAGCTTTCCTGCCCAATGTCCCCTGAGTCTTGCTATCTCTGCCTTCTCCTCCAAGACAGTCAGTATCATTCACCTTGGGCTTCCCAGCACAAGCTGACCAAGGCAATTATCTCCATGAGAAATTAAGTGTCAGATCTGCAGGACAAACTAAGTGTCAGTCTTGAATATGCAGTCAGACCAGTCATGTGACAGGGATTTCTTGGTTCTGGTGACAAAAGAAATGAAAACTCATGCTGTGGAAAGGCTGACAAGTCCCATTGGCAAGTTTTATATAATCATTAATGCAGCTTTTACTTTTTCTACCAAAATATTCACTGCATTCCTCCATTCCATGTCACTCTGTTTCTACTGACCGATATTTTAAAATCCATCAGTTATTTAAGGGCAAGGGAAGCATTATTAATATGTCATAAATAAATCCTTTTGGAGAAGATAGCCCATTCAGAGAAGAGTTGAAAGAAAATGACACACAGAGATAGGAGCATCTGCCTCTTATTAGATTGCTTAGCAAAGCCCTGTCCTTGTTTCAACTAGCAAACATCTGTTGAGAGTCAATTTTGCACTTGGGAATACCAGTGAGCCATAGGGCCTGCCTCCCCAGTAGCCTGTCATTGGGATGACCAAATTAAGACATTTTTAAGGGTAAAAGGGGCACTATTAATAAATGTACTGGATAACAGGCATAACCAAGGCTGCCCCAGGCAAACCAAGATGAATTGGCTCCAAATTTTATGATATAGTTGGGGCAATAATAAGTCATCTAGTTAACCAGATGTTTATGGCCTTAGCAGTAGGACAGTTGAAGCAGGTAGAGGACTGCAACATTCCTGTGTGCTGGAGTCTAGGTGTGGGAGGAGGAGATACAACACATGAAACTTTCTCAGAGGGACAACTGGCATTGTTTGAGTACCCACCATGTGTTGTCCACATGAAACAGAGCATAGTCCCATACAGTATCTCCTAGAATGCTCATAACATTTCAAGCAAAGCTAATGATGTAACCTAGTGGTGACTGCTGATATTGTTATTAGGGCTGGGTTGGTTCACTTCAAAGCTATTCGTTGAGCTTGTGGGATGGGTCTGGTGCCATCAGTTTAGGGCTCATATTTAAAAAGTACCTTCAAGAAATGTGTTATCTATGTGAGGAGTTCATAGCCTACTAAGTGTTTTCTTACAGGGAGATTTTAGAATCTGTTTTAGTAAAGGGCATGATTATTATACCCACTGGATTTTTTTATTAAGTGTATGTATCATTGATATACAATCTTACAAAGGTTTCATGTGAGCAACATTGTGGTTACTAATTTCAGCCATATTATCAAGTCCGAACCCACACCACATTGCAGTCACTGTCCATCAGCATAGTAAGATGCTATAGAATCACTACTTATCTTCTCTGTGCCTTCCCCATAACCCTCCTACATTATGTGTGCTAATCATAACGCCCCTTAACTCCTTCACCCTCCCTCCAAACCCACCCTCCCCAACCCCTCCTCTTTGGCAACTGCTAGTCCCTTCTTGGAGCCCATGAGTCTGCTGCTGTTTTGTTCCTTCAGTTTTGCTTTGTTGTTATACTCCACAGATGAGTGAAATCATTTGGTACTTGTCTTTCTCCACCTGGCTTATTTCACTGAACATAATAAACTCTAGCTCCATCCATGTTGTTGAAAATTGTAGGATTTGTTTTTTTCTTAAGGCTGAATAATATTCTATTGTGTATATGTACCACATCTTCTTTATATATTCAGCTACTGATGGACACTTAGGTTGCTTCCATTTCTTGGCTATTGCAAATAGTGCTGCATAAACATGGGGGTGCATATGTCTTTTTGAATCTGGAATCTTGTTTTCTTCAGATAAATTCCTAGGAGTGGAATTACTGGGTCAAGTGGTATTTCTGTTTTTAGATTTTGAGGAACCTCCACATTGCTTTCCACAATGGTTGAGCAAATTTACATTCCCACCAACAGTGTTGGAGGGTTCCCCTTTCTCCACATCCTCACCAGCATTTGCTGTTTCTCATCTTTTGGATGTTGGCCATCCTTACTGGTGTGAGGTGATATCTCACTGTGGTTTTAATTTGCATTTCCCTGACAATTAGTGATATCGAGCATCTTTTCATGTGCTGTTGGCATCTGAATTTCTTCTTTGGGGAACTGTCTGTTCAAATCCTCCACCCATTTTTTAATTGGGTTATTTGCTTTTTGGGTGTGGAGGTGTGAGAATTCTTCATGTATTTTGGATGTTAACCCCTTATTGGATATGTCATTTACTAATATATTCTCCCATACTGTAGGATGCCCTTTTGTTCTGCTGACAGTGTCCTTTGCTGTACAGAAGCTTTTTAGCTTGAGGTAGTCCCATTTGTTCATTTTTGCTTTTGTTTCCCTTGCCTGAAGAGTTGTGTTCAGGAAAAAGTTGCTAATGTTTATATTCAAGAGATTTTTGCCTGTTTTCTTCCAAGAGTTTATGCTTTCTTGACTGACATTCAGGTCTTTTTATCCATTTCAAATTTACTTTTGTGGGTGAAGTTAGACAATAATCCAGTTTCATTCTCTTGCACGTAGCTGTCCAGTTTTGCCAACACCCGTCGTTGAAGAGGCTGTCATTTCTTCATTGCATATCCATGGATCCTTTATCGTATATTAATTGTCTGTATATGTTCAGGTTTATATCTGTGCTCTCTATTCTGTTCCATTGATCTATGGGTCTGTTCTTGTACCAGTACCAAACTGTTTTGATTATTGTGACTTTGTAGTAGAGCTTGAAGTTGGGGAGCCTAATCCCCCAAGTTTTATTCTTCCTTCTCAGTATTGCTTTGGCTATTCAGGGTCTTTTGTTGTTCCATATGAATTTTAGGACTGTTTGTTCTACTTTGAAGAAGAATGCTGTTGGTATTTTGATAGGGATTGCATTGAATCTGCAGATTGCTTTAGGCAGGATAGCCATTTTGACCATATTAATTCTTCCTATCCATGAGTGTGGGATGTATTTCCCTTTATTGGTATCTTCTTTAATTTCTCTGGAGAGTGTTTTATAGTTTTCAGGGTATAGGTCTTTCACCTCTTTAGTTAGGTTCATTCCTAGGTATTTTACTCTTTTTGATACAATTGTGAATGGAATTGTTTTCCTGATTTCTCTTTCTGCTAGTTCATTGTTAGTATATAGGAATGCAACAGATCTCTGTGTATTAATGTTGTTTCCTACAACTTTGCTGAATTCAGTTATTAGTTATGGTATTTTTTTGGTGGATTGTTTAGGGTTTTCTATGTATAATATCATGTCATCTGCAAACAGTGACAGTTTAGCTTCTTCCTTACCAATCTGGATGCCTTGTATTTCTTTGTTTTGTCTGATTGTGGTGGCTAGGACCTCCAGTTACTATGTTGAATAAAAGTCGTGAGAGTGGGCATCCTTGTCTTCTTCCTGATATTAGAGGAAAAGCTTTTAGCTTTTTGCTGTTAAGTATGATGTTGGCTATGGGTTTGTTGTACATGGCCTTTATTACGTTGGGGTATTTGCCCTCTATACCCATTTTGTTGAGACTTTTTATCATAAATGGGTGTTGAATTTTGTTAAATGCTTTTTTCAGCATCTATTGAAATGATCTTATGATATTTTTCCTTCTTTCTGTTCATGTAGTATATGATGTATGAATTTTTGAATATTGTACTATCCTTACATCCCTGGAATAAATCCTACTTGATCATGATGGATATCTTTTTGATGTATTTTTAAATTCAGTTTGCTAATATTTTGTTGAGTATTTTTGCATCTAGTTCAACAGGGATATTAGTCTGTAATTTTTTTTTTTGTGGTGTCTTTGCCTGGTTTTGGTATTAGAGTGATGCTGGCCTCATAGAATGAGTTTGGAAGTATTACCTCCTCTTCTACTTTTTGGAAAAATTTAAGAAGGATGGGTATTAGGTCTTCTCTAAATGTTGATAAAATTCAGTGGTGAAACCATCTGGTCCAGGGAGTTTGTTCTTAGGTAGGTTTTTTATTATGAATTTTATTTCATTGCTTGTCATTGGTCTGTTCAGATTTTCTGTTTCTTCCTGAGTCAGTCTTAGAAGATTGTATTTTTCTAGAAAGTTGTCCATTTCTTCTGGGTTATCTCCAATGTGTTGGCATGTAATTTTTCATAGTATCCCCTAATAATTCTTTGTATTTCTATGGTGTCCATAGTGATTTATTTTTTCTCATTTCTGATTCTTTTTATGTGTATACTTTTGTTTTTCTTGATAAGTCTGGCTAGGGATTTATCTATTTTGTTTATTTTCTCAAAGAAACAGCACCTGGTTTCATTGATTTTTCTATTGTTTTATTCATCTCAATTTTATTTATTTCTGCTCTGCTGTCTATTATGTTCCTCTTCCTCCTGACTTTGGGCCTCATTTGTTCTGCTTTTTCTAGTTTCACTAATTGTGAGTTTAGACTCTTCACTTGGGATTGTTCTTCTTTCTTGAGGTAAGCCTGTATTGCAGTGTGCTTTCCTCTTAGAATGGCCTTTGTTGTATCTCACAGGTTTTGGGGTGTTGAGTTATTGTTTTCGTTTGTCTCCATATATTGCTTGATCTCTGTTTTTATTTGGTCATTGATCCATTAATTATTTAGGAGCATGTTGTTAAGCCTACGTATGTTGTGGGCTTTTTTGTTTTCTTTGCATAATTTATATCTAGTTTCATACCTTTGTGGTCTGAGAAGTTGGTTGGTACAATTTCAATCCTTCTGAATTTACTGAGGTTCTTTTTGTGTCCTAGTATGTGATCAATGCTGGAATGTTCCATGTGCACTTTAGAAGAACAATATCCTGCTGCTTTTGTGTGGAGTGTTTTGTAGATGTCTGTTAGGTTCATCTGTTCTAATGCGTTGTTCAGTGCCTCTGTCTCCTCACTTATTTTCTGTCTGGTTGATCTGTCCTTTGAAGTGAGTGGTGTGTTGAAGTCTCCAAAAATGAATGCATTTAATTCTATTTCCTCTTTTAATTCTGTTAGTATTTGTTTCATATATGTAGGTGCTCCTGTGTTGGGTGCATAGATATTTATAATGGTTATATCCTCTTGTTGGATTGACACCTTTATCATTATGTAATGTCCTTCTTTTTCTCTTGTTACTTTCTTCGTTTTGAAGTCTATTTTGTCTGATACAAGTACAGCAACACCTGCCTTTTTCTCCCTGTTATTTGCATGAAATATTTTTCCATCCCTTCACTTTTAGTCTGTGTATGTCTTTGGGTTTGAAGTGAGTCGCTGTAGACAGCATATAGATGGGTTTTATTTTTTTATCCTTCCTGTAACTCTGTGTCTTTTGATTGGTGCATTCATATTTAGTGTGTTTATCAATACTTATGTACTTATTGTCATTGCAAGCTTTAGATTCGTGGTTATCGAAGGTTCAAGGGCAACTTCTTAACTATCTAATAGTCTAACTTAACTCCCTTATTACTCTATTTTGAACACAGTCTAAAGGGTTTTTTTTCTCTCTTCTTTTTCTTCCTTCTCTGCTCTTTATATATTAGGTGTCATATTCTGTACTCTTTGTGTATCCCTTGACTGACTTTGTGGTAGTTGATTTAATTTTTCATTTTGTTAGTAATTGGTCTAATTCCTTTATAATGGTTTTATTTTCTCTGGTGACAGCTATTTAGCTTTAGGAGCACCTCCAACTATAGCAGTCCCTCCCAAATACACTGTAGAGATGTTTTGTGGGAGGTAAACTCCCTCAAATTTTGCTTATCTGGAAATTGTTTAATCCGTGCTTCAAATTTAAATGATAATCTTGCCAGGTAGAGTATTCTTGGTTTGAGGCTTTTCTGTTTCATTGCATTAAATATATCATGCCACTCCCTTCTGGCCTGTAAGGTTTTTGCTGAGAAGTCTGATGATAACCTGATGGGTTTTCCTTTGTATGTGATCATTTTTCTCTCTGTGGCTGCTTTAATACTCTGTCCTTGTCCTTGATCTTTGCCATTTTGATTATTATATGTCTTGGTGTTGTCTTCCTAGGGTTCCTTGTGTTGGGAGATCTATGCACTTACATGGCCTGAAAGACTATTTTCTTCCCCAGATTGGGAATGTTTTCAGCAATTATTTCCTCATAGAGACTTTCTATCCCTTTCTCTCTCTCTTCTTATTCTGGTACCTCTATAATGTGAATATTGTTCCATTTGGATTGGTTGCACAGCCTTCTTATTTTTCTTTCATTCCTAGAGATCCTTTTTTCCCTGTGCCTCAACTTTTTTGTATTCCTGTTCTCTAATTTCTATTTAATTTGCCGTCTCCCTATCTCATCTAATCTGCTTTTAAATCCATCCATTTTATGTTTCATTTCAGATACTGTGTTTTTCAAAATTTCTTTCTCTTTTTGGAAGTCCTCCTTGAGATCTTGAATATTTTCTGTGGCTCCATGAGTATGTGTATGATTTTTATTTTGAAATCTTTTTTAAGAAGATTGGTGATTTCAGTTTTGCTTATCCCTCTTTCTGGTGTTTGAGAGATTTTGGTTTGTACAAGATTCTTTTGCCGTTTCATATTTCTGTGGTATAATAACTTTGTGTAGGCGGCACCTTCTATTGCCCAGAAGCTCTATTCTCTTGAGGTCCCCAGCACCTGGAGCAATGGGGGGCTTGTAGGTTCACAGTGCTGGTGCCTGTCTAGAGGAAAGTGCTCTTTCCTGCTTCCTGTGTACTGTGCCTGTCTCCACTGCCATGGCCAGTGGACTAAGTGCTCAGGCAGGAGCCTCTGTGCTATGGTCCGGTAGCTGCTCTAGGCAGTGCCGCCCTCTGGCTGGCCTGGCTCGATGGCAGGGGAAGCAGGTGAGTGGACCTGTGCAGGCCGGGAGGTAGGAGCTTCAGGCTGTGTATTGCAGTGGGGGACCTTGATGCTGTGTTTCTGGCCAGGGTGGTTGAGTTCCTGAAGCTCCTGAAAGTTCCCAACTTGCTGGGCTGAGTGTGCTGGGACGATTTTGTCCACCTGTCTTTTCTCCTGAGCATCAAGCTCTGTGTAGTCCTTGTTCCTTTAGCAGCTCTCTCGCTGTTTGGAAGTCTTTCAAAATGCCCACCTCTCTTTTGTCCTGGAGCAGCCGGTTGTGGGTACCTGTTCTCCACAAGCAGCTGAAATCTCAGTTTCTTCGAGTGTTCTGCCTGTCTGCTTTCCAACCTCTCCAACCTCCAGAGCACCATGTAATGTGAGTTCATGCTCCTGGAGCATATCTCCACAGGGGCCACTCAGTTTCTCTTCCTCCTGGTTGTGAGCTGGGGTTGGGGGAGGGCTTGGGTCCCACTGGATTGCAGCTTTGCTACTTTATCCTTTTCTGTGAGGTCTTCTCTTTTCCCCAGGTGTAAGCAGTCTGTTGCAGTCTTCTTTCCAGTTGCTCTCTCAGGCTGAGTTGTATTTGCTGTATTTTCGTGTTATATGTGGTTTTGGGAGGAGGTTTCTGCTTCAGTTCACACACTGCCATCTTTTTCTGCCTACTCCCTATACTCATTGGATTTTAAAGACCTAAGCAAAGTAAATATTTTACCTCCTTTCTGAAATTTGTACCTTTTAATAAGCTAGGACTAAAGTAGTGTTTACAGCTGCTATTTAATGCCAGCCCTTGGGAAATACATATGGCATTGTATCTATATTATTTAATCTTGATATTATCTTTCAAAGCATGTGCTGTTTCTCATCTTAAAGGACACTGAAATTTTAAATGGCAGTGGCAATTTCAAATCAAAAGTAAAGATGAAATTATGAACTGGAATTATCTAAAAATTTCCATTGAGTTCACTGACCCCGATTCTGGCTCTGGGTTGGATGATGGACAACCAACTGTGGTAGCTTCACTGTAATAGCAGAGAAAGCATCTGGGGAAGTTAGCAATGCCAACCAAAACATAAGATCACTGCTTGTTACAGAGAATGTACATAGTAGTCCCATTGTTTTCTGTTCTGTTCTATTAATTATACTAAGTTCTATTTATATTAAAGACAAAAAGAGATTTTCATTTCTTTGTTTTAGATAAACAAAATAGAGACTACACTGCATTTTTCTGCAATATTAGGAGATAAAGAGCCTGTATAATCCTGTTAATTCAAGTATCTTGGGGACTACATTCTTTTATAGTCTCTCAAGTAATATTTATGATGTTATAATATATTAGACCTTAGACCTGAATAGAACTGAAAGAATAAGGAAATGCTGTGTGGTCAGTATTTCTAACATTAACACTGTAAAAAAAGACTGTAATATGAGCACACAATAATAGCACAAGGACTCAGTAGGAAAGGGGAGAGACTGGGGAATGATTTACAAAGTACTTTGCATGGCCTAATAAGGATAGGAAATGGCTTTCTGGCCTCTGCAGGAAAAGTGAAATGGCAGAGGAAAGAAACATAATGGCAGCAACAAGAAGTCATTAAGTTCTCCTGAGGAAGGGTTTTGGTGGTCCCAGCACCTTGAGTAAAGAAAGAAAAATAGTAAAGCATTTATCCTGTCTTTTCTCTGTAAACTATACCACTGGGCAACCAAAGAGTAGACAAAGGGAAGTTTCTTTTTATATTCCTCCAGCTAACACACATAGAACTAATGGGACTACCACTGAGAGATACAATTACATTCCTCCCAGTGGAAGAACACACTGCTATCTATGGAACAGTTTTACCATAAAATGGATACTGATTCTGCATAAGGCTTTGGATCCAAATACTAACTTGTAAGAAAATCAGAGCAGAGAGGAACATGTTGAATGAACCATATGGGTGCAATCAGTAAAATATGAACAGGATATTCTACAGTAGGGAAAGTGACTTGGTTTATTTCAAAGATAAATTACAAGGAAAAAGAACGAGGAAGAAAGAGATGGAAGAGGAACCTATAGATTAAAAGATAGTTAAAATTTGTATCAACCATAATATATGGATCTAAATTAGATTCTTTTGCAAACAAATTACAATCATATGATGTTTATGAGGCAGTTAGAAATTTGAACACTGAGACTACTTGATGATATTAAGGAACTATTAATGTTTTACAGTATTAATGGTGTTATGGCTATGTTTCATAGTAATTGTTTTCTTTTAGAGATACAATGTGAAATGTTTAGGTCTGAACTGATAAGATGTCTGTATTTTGATTCACAATAACACTGAAAGGGCAGAAGGAAGTGATGAGATTAAATAATGAAATTGTAATTGTTATGGGCTGAATGTTTGTGTTCTGCTGAAGTTCATATAATGAAATCCTAACTCCTAATGTGATGGTACTACAAGGTGGGGTCTTTGGGAAGTAAAACCAGACATGAGTGGAACCCTCAGGAATGGCATTAGCTCCTTATAAGAGGAGACACGAGAGAGCTTAGAGAAGTAACTATTTGTTATTTAAGTCACCCAGTTTATGGTAATTTGTTATAGCAGCTTAAACTAAGACAATAATCATCAAAGCTGGTGACAGGTATACGGGGAGAGGTTATACAAAATAGTAATGCTTACTACCTGCTTTTTTATATGCTTAAAGTCTTTCAAAATAAAATATTATGTAAAGTAATAAAGCTGCCCAAGAAAAACTAATAATTTGACTGCAGTGGTACTGAGGAAAAAAATATTTCTGACTTCTTCCAGGACTTAAGATCTCACTGGAGCAGAAAATCTAGGAAACTGCCCTCCAAAATCTCTACTGCTAGGAAAAAGAAGTAAACTTTAAGGAGAACAAGTTTGGGGAATGATTTTTGCCAAAAAAAATGTTGAGGTGTTAGTATTTATTAACTAGTATTGTTGAATTGCTAATTCTCATGGAGCAATTGTGATTCATTTTGGCAAATATCTCAGCCCTAAAGACAAACCAGAGAATGTGAATATTCTCATTGCTGTAGAAGAGGCCATTTTCTTGTGAGTCTCTGACTAACCAAATGGCATCGCATTTGGAACAGAAATTTTTCTAAGAGCAGATTAATGCCATGGCCAAGATTTATTTCTTGGCTGGAGCTTCTGGGCAGATGGATCAGGCAAAGACATGGAAAATACTGAGCTACTTGGCACCCTTTTATCAAACTCTTTTGAAATGTGTTTTTTTTTTATTGAGGGAATATCCTTAGGTTCACACTTGGGAATGAATGGTTGGAGTTGACTAAAATACAAATTAACAGTCTTTCCTGGTAATAAAACAGATGCATCTGTAAACTAGTTGTTCTTTGGTACTTACTAAAGGGAGTCTTGCTCTGGCATGAACTGTCTGTTGAACTCCTCATCCACAATTTCCAGTTCTGTAACCTTAAAAATGTTCTCCTGACTCTGCCTCAATTTCTGCCCGTGAAGAAGGGAGATAGTAATAGTCTTACTTCTCAGGGTTTCTCAGGCTGTTATGAGAACTAAAAGAGTGAACACATACGAAGCCCTTTGAACAGAGCCTCCGTACATAATAAGCCCTCAGTCAGTGTTAGTCATTATTAGTATCTGGTCTTGTCAAACCTGCTCTAGCCCATCCTATGCCCTGAGGCCTCTCTTGATTACTTTCTTCCATATCCATTAGTCTTCTCTGTTGCCAGGGAAAGATCGGGTGTGTAGAAGCTGACAATTCTGGCTTCAAATCCTGACAGAAACATTGCATAACTTCTGTCCATATCTATAACATGTGGGTAAATAACATCCACCTATCATAGTTGCTGTGATAATCGAATGAGAGAATGGAGGTGGTGTTTGAAAGAGGTCTGGAGGGTGCATTTTGGTACCTATCAGCAGCCCTCCCTTACGGAGGGCCTTGTCATCTGCCTTACTGCATCTGGAGGGTTGCTTCTTCACCCCAAGCACTTTATACTGCAGCCCAACATGATCATTCCACACTCAAAGGTTTTGTCTTCTCCATTCCTTGTGGGTTTCTGAGACAAGCATCAAGTGCCAATTCTTTGGAGGCTAGTAAAGGGGAAGAACTGATTTCATTGGTGCACTTACATTCAACAAATATTTTAGTGACAGCTATGTTTTAGGTACAATGAAAGACAAGGTCTCCCATTGCACTTAGAATATAATTCAAGTGTCTTTCCAGTCCTCTGTGACCTGACCCCTGCTGCTTTGCCAGTGCGGGTCTCCCTCTCAGTCCCAGAACAGAAGCTCTCACGCCAGATGGCCCCTCTGTCAAGGCCGTGCTTAACCCCATTCTTTACAGCTGATTGCTTCTCATCTGTGTCTCTTCCTTGAAGAGCTTTTTCCTGACACTGCCTGTTTTCTGTTACAGCACTGGGCTTTTTTTTATCAGAACCCTTAGCACAATCTGTAATTATAAGATTATTTGTTTACTCGCTTCTTTTCTACATATTCAGACTGCAAACTCTATGAGGGAAGAAATAATATGCAGTACCTAGCATGTTCTCTGGCACATAGTAGATGCAATAAATAAATGTTACTTCCATGAATGCATTTTTTTTCTTAAATGTCAATGAAAAAATAAATAATTGAGGAAAATATCAACCTCCATAACAAGTCAACTCATGCCATGGCCATAAGGGATTGGGGCAAATTCACAGGCACCTTGCTGGGCTTTCTCTCTCCCCAGTAGGGCCTTTACCAGCCTCCACACAGCTAAGGTCCCCTCCTAGACATTCTGGTTTTTTTTCCAGTTCCAGGAGAAAAGGCCCAGGCTAAAATCTTTTGTTTGCTCTGGTCTTTTCATTCAGCATTGGCTTCAGAAGGTCACACCAATGTTATTATGGACATTGTGGATGAACAAAGATTCGACCTTCCCTTAAAGCATTTTAAAGACTCCCTTAAGGGCTGGGCATTCTTATTTTGGGGGACTTCACCCCCCCATTATCACAAACATATAAAAATGAATTCATTTTGGACATTTAATATGATACTCTTGGTGTGAAATATATTAGAAAGGATTTCCACAATTTTGCTCTTGGAATTTTTGGTGACTAACATTTAATTTTTGACTGGTTATTAAAAAAAGAAGAAGAAAGGCATGATATGTATCAATCCAGACAGATAAAACTTCTGCTGTCTTATGAAGGAGACATACTGAATAAATAATTACAAAAATAATCATTAACTCAGTGCTGTTAGAGTTACTGTCTTTTGATTCTACTCCAAAAATTATCCTGATAGAACATTTGACTTTAATTCTTAAAAACCTATGAGCTTTATTGTTTAGTGTTTCTAGATTTATTAAGGGGAGGATGTTATTGGAAAGCAGTGTGTTGTCCCACTTAAGGAAATGAGCTGCTTTATGAAGTAACGAACTTGCCATTACTGTAAAGATTCATGCTGGCGTTATGGAATGTTTCTACTTCCTTGAATTCTGTGAACCATACAGCACACATTTGGAGCATTTCAAGGATTCTAAGCTGGAAAATGTCTCCAGAATATCAATTATCTGAGCTAAGGAAATACATGCATTTCATTGGTATGCTGAACTGTGATGATTGGTAGAAAGACTTCATTCTGACAACTGAGTCCACTGATCTTCCTAGCTTGCACTGTAGGGGTGCCTTTGATGTAAGCACGGGTCCTGTCATATATAACAGGAACCTGAAAATGCCTTTGAGAGCATGCGCATGTGCACACACACACACACAGACCACACACACACACACACCTCGCGCCACACACACCATGTGCACACACACCACAAACACACACACAGTTGAAACTCTGCAAAAGATATTCAGGCCCAAATTGTATTCTGTCAAAAAGTCTAAAGTAATATCATTGTCAAAATATAATCTGTCAAACTTTTAAGGCTCCCTTTCCTCCTCAGAATCAAACTGTTTGAAGTTCATTTTGGTTAATGCTGTATCTATTGTGAGGGAATGAGTTTAAAGGAAATTCTAAGGGAAATGTGAGCAGACATTGAGAAACCCTATGCGGGTAGCTGAGAAGACTTAGAGGAAGTTCATCTGTACTTTGGGGGGTGCTGCACTCCCTAAATAAAAGCTTGCTAGAGACCTGATCCTATGGAACTAGGAAAGCAGAGCAAATGAAAGCTGAGGCGTGCTCTCTCTCTCCCTCATGCTTCTCTCTGCACTTCCCTCATCTCTCCCTGCTGACTGGATTTCCCTATGGCTCAGTGGAGATAGCGTGGGATGACTGCCCCGCAGCTTTGAGGTTTACAACTTCTCTGTTCCAGACAGCCATCCACACTGGGATAGAAATCTGTGGCCACGATAACAATTCCTAGCAAAGTAACTGGGATCTGCACAGGTTGTGTTAGATATCTACCCTCAGCATAGTCAGCCTTGGCCGTGGAGGCAGGATCTTCCATGGGAGCTGACTGTGAGCAGCCCACTTGGATTAATGCGGTAGACAGGTCCCACAGAAATAGGGTGTCTTTGACTCGCAGTCTGGGAGAACCCTTAAAAGATGCCAACGACTCTATTCATTTTAAGTAGTTGTAAGAAATAATGGAGACGGGGAATTTAGATTCTAAAAAAAAAATCATTATAAACAAACATTGTGCAGCAGAAGCACAGATAACCAAAACAAAAGGTAATGAAATCTATCTGCCTGTATAAAATAAAATTACACTATTCAAATTAGAATTAGTAATAAGCTTAGTTTGTCTTTATCAAATATCCACCATTTGCATGCCTTCAAGCATTCACATGATAAAGTACAAATCAATCCGGGTTTTGTTTTTCTACACATAAAGACTGTGAGGCATAAAGGACACCCTTGGGGAAACTTTCAGACAGAGGTGACTGGGTCATTGTACTAAAGGATCACCTCTGATACCTGGGACAGGCTCAGAGTCCCAGAACTCCTGAAGAACAAAGATCCAGACACTTAAATGGCTACCAAATTAATATGGAACAAAGTTGCCTCAGAGTCACTGGGAATTAGATGAGGCAAAATAACCTTGCTTCCCCTGTCCCAGTGCCCTAAGGTCTGCAGTCACTGTTAACTCTTTTTTTGCCTCCACCTTATTCGGTCTGTCTACCTTCTAATATTTCTGAAACTTGTGGCTACTTCTTCACCTAAATAGATCTTCTCGTTTCTTGGAAAAGTAACTAAAAACTAGTTTTATAAACTATTCATTCTTTAGTGAACAAACATTAATAAAGTACATTCATTTTGAGATTACACCGAGAATGAGGAAATGGGAAAGACACACATACAGGTTCTACTGGACTCTCTTCTGATTGAACTTGTACTCATTTTTTTCATTCTGATTATTACTGATTCCTTGGTAAAGAAAGGGTTTTGAAGAGAGTTCTAGGCTAAGGATCAGCCCAAGTGGGAGCTGTGTTAGTTTGATCAGATTCACATTTGATAGAGGTCAGTAGCTCTCTTCACTCAGTTATGGCTCCTGTAGTTTCTACCAGTATCTCAGAGTTGTATGTGTGCACATGAGTGCACGTGCATGCCTCCTTCAGGTTCCTATTATGGTATGGAGTTTTGCTTTCACCAAATATATGAAATACTTCTTTACTTGCTCTCACCAACCAGCTATTCTTAACAAGGACACTTGAGATGAAATTGAATAAAAAATAAATCATAAAGGCTTTTGTGCTATTTGGTGATGCTTACTTTAGAAGATCAGCATAAAAGTTAATGGAAAATGGAAGACTTTCATTTGGTGGTCAGTCTGTGACTAACTTAAAAAAATAGAGAAAATCAGGTGGGCAAACCTCAGCCTTCCACCTCCCACCTTGTTAAACTCCCCTATGAGTGCGCACGGCCATCCTGTTCTTCCTTCTCTCCACGGGAAGAGACGTCTCCCTGCCTGCACTCTGGAATGTGCTCCTGCAGGTCTTGGCTTTACACCAAAGCTCCAGCTGATAAAGGACACAAATATGACAGTGCACACATCTGATAACATACACAAATCCCTTCCATCTTAGAAAAGAAAAAGGCCCACCAAGTTCTCCGGCAGCTCGGCACCCTGCCTAGCTGCAGCCCATCTCCTCCTCCCTTTTGGTTGCTGTTCAGTTATTTTAATTCCGCTCTCATGCCCTCATAGCCTGCCTCAGACCTCCCGCACTAAGGTCAGCAATAACCTCAGCTTTGCCAGAAGCAATTTCCATCTCTACTCTTGTCCTTACTGCCATCCTTGATCCTTTCAATCATTCCTACGGTTCCAACCTCATTCCTCCTTGACTTCTGGGCACCGCCCACTTTGGGTTCTTCCCTGCTGTTTTTGTCACAAGCTGTCCTGCATGATTTCCTCTTCACCTGCCTGGATTATAAAAACAATAGTGAGCAGTCTCATCTCACCGATTTCAGGCTTCATATCCATCCAACTGCACCGAAGCCAAAGTAATCTTTCTGAACCACAAATGTGGTGATGCCAGTTTGCTTAAAAACCTTCAAAAGCTCTCCGTCAGGCAGTGAAGTCCATGCTCTTCAGCATAGTGCATATAGCCTTAATCTGGCTTTAGCTATGTTTCCAACTTCCTGCCAGGCCCCTCACTCTCTGCTATATGCCCGGCAGCTTGAGAAAAGCTGATCTCTTTTTTTCTAACTTATCTCCATCTTCCCAATCTTGCAAAAGCAAAGTAGCAACTCGGATCCCCTGTAATATAATCAGTCTATAATTTGCTTTATATGAAAATATCTCTGCTTTTGATGTCTTTGGTTATTTCCACTTTTCTATTTTGCTCCTACTGCCCAGAAGGGGGATTCAGAAACTGGAGCATGGACTGTAATGAAACAGGTGAATTCTAGGACTGAAGGCTCGCATCTCCCATCTCCATTCCTTCTTCTGTCTGGTCCTACTAGAATTTTATCATTTCTGTGGAATTGGAAGACTGGTTCCTGGTCTCTTGGAAATTGGTCAGTCCAAGCACGTGGTGGTTACTTCTTATTAATTAGCACAATAAATAATAAGATTTCAGGTCAGTGTTACTTTGCATATGCCTACTCAATGCATAGAATTTGCTTCCAGCTCCATGCCATTTCCCCAATTCAGCATCTAGTGAGATTTCACTCTTGCTTCCAGATCCAGTTCACATACCTCCTCCTCTGAGCATCCTTCCACAATACCCCTTCTCAAGGACAGGTGATCACTTCCTCAAGCTCACACAGTATCACATACATCCCTCTAATACTGCAGTTAGCATATGTGTGCAAAAAGCACCCTTGAATCTCTTCCCCTCTCTCCTGCACTTGGTCAAAGTATTCACAGGTTGTCTCTGAGTTTCAGTCATTGCTGTTTTGAGTGTCTAGCCTGGTGCCTGGCACAGAGCAGTTGCTCAGTAAGTATGGGATGAACCATGTTCAACTCCTTGGAAGAAAATAATGGGACCTATTTATTACATTGTCTAACTTACAAAGGCATTTCAAATAGAGTCATGAGGCATTAGAACAGATCAGAACTTTTGAAATCACCAGTATGGTGGTGGTAACTCTTTCCCAATGAAAACCTTTCAGCAGATGTATGTGGATAAATGAGAGGAACCTCTGGAAGATTCCACTGGAGGCTATTTTGGATTCCCAGGGTTGGCTGCTTCCTCTAATATGGACATAGATCTGATATTGAGCCCTAAGCTGCAGAGACTTGCTCTTTCTTGAAACCCCTCCCACTAGGATTACTTGGGCTTTTCAAGGAGAACCCCCAGGCTTGGATAACAAACCCCAAGTTTGCCCCCAGGTCACAACAACACGGGACCTATTCAGTGAGTCTGCTTCTCGGTGTGCTCAGTTGACGGATACTGGAGCTCTGGGCCTGCTGACATGCCCTCCGCACACAATTCACAGGTGCAGGTGGTCCTAGGCACAGCTCTGCCGTCACTTCCCTGGGCTGACTGCTCCTAGCAGAGCTGTGTTCAGCGCAGTGCTGCTGTAGGAACATGCCCCTCTCCATTGTCTGACAAGCCCCCAGCACACCTGCCTTTCAGGATTTTGTGTCTAACAGTCCATCTACTTTTTCACTAGGTTTAGAAGGTTTGGGCTGGGCCAGGGTTAGGGCTGTTGAGAAGTCTTATCCCCTCTTCTTTCCCAGTGGGACAGCTGTTTCTTCCTTTCTCCTGAAGACTAGATACAGTTCTGCAGATTTTATACTCAAGGCTCAAACAAGGTGGGCTTATGTTTAAGAATCAGGATCCGGAACAGAGAGAGATTTGATTTCCCTGCTACCCCTTCATTCAAGGCAGTGGCCGGCATTGCCCCAGAGCCCTCTTTCTTATTCTCTCTTCAGGTTCAACCAATGAATGATATCAAGATCATTTAGGGCCCACAAAACATTTGAATTTATCAAAGCAGTTTTTGACTTTTGCTTTCTGAGACCCTAAAAGCCTGACAACTTCCACCTGGTCCAGACCCTACATGGTGGTGTTACTTCATTTACACTTATCTGGCACAGAACACAAACTGCCTTCATCCCTCAGAGAGTGTGCATATTTTCAGAAAATTACACAGCATTTAAATGTCAGGATAATCAAGCCCACATCCCCACAAATCCTAAAAGACAGAAATGAGTGTCACTACTGTTCCTGGTGCAGGGGACCTTTGGGGCACAGAGTGCAGCCCACATTTTCACGGGGAAAAGCAGAGAAGAGGAAGTGCTGGGCCCCAGGGCTCCACACAGCAGCTCCCACTGACCTTTCCTGAGGGCCACATTAAGACCAGTAAGCCCCGACACTGGACAGCTCACCCTCATAAACCCTCCATTTGAGTTTATTTTCAAAATTATCTTACATCTCTCTTATGCTAAGATAGAAAAAAAGGGATGTTGCATGTCAAGGTAGTAGTATCATGCTCTTTGGGTCCTGACAAACCAGACACCCTAATTCACTTTCTCCTGCTGGGAGGGGACAAAATACCACGCAGCTGTTTAAAGCTCATCTTAGGAGTGGGTCCTGGAGAATAGCAGCCCCCGGGGGTGCTCTCTGCTGACAAGACCTTCACTGCGTTTTAATGAGCTGGGGACCTGACTCAACCAGCGAGCTGTTTTCCGGCTTTGGTTTTTAGTGTGGCAGAGGCAACAGCAAAAAGCCACCATGGGTACACACACGCAGGCTGCGAGGGGCAGTCCAGCAGGCTTGCAGCTGGAGAGAACACTGGGTTGGCGATGGCTTGATTCCCAGGACCATTTCTATCTCAGAGTGGTATTCTCCTGGTTAATCTCTTTAATAAATAGTTGTCCCAGTCCTAGGCACTAAAAATGAAAACAGAAACCGAAAAAAAAAAACCCTATGATTTTATCAACATAGAAGTGGATATAAATTAGATATGTGCTCAATACCAATCTCCACTGTGGGTGCAGGGACAGAACAGAAGTCCTGAGCCTCAGCCTAAGAGTATCAGCGAAGAAAGGTACATGCAAGTCGATTAGGGTTTTGTAGCAGCTTAGCACAGTCAAAGAGTGAAATCCGAGCCTGGCATTCACCGTAATCTCGGCATTGAGTAGGCGCTCTGTGTTCCTGTGACTTTATAGCCTTGTACATGATGTTACCTCTTTCTGGGAAGCTTTTCATCCCTCCAGTGTCAAAATAGTGAAAGCCCATAAAACTCTTAGAGCCCAAATAAATAGCTTTTCTTGGAGAATGTAGTCTGGACGTGATCTGGTCAGTGCCACTCTTCTCTGAGCTTCCTGATTGTGAGGTACATCTCCCCATCAGGTCAGCAGCGACCATGTGGCACATTCTGTGCGTCTTCCTTGGGCCTTGGCCTGTTTGACCCATCAGCAGCATTTTACCCAGTGGATTACCTACTTTCCGGGACACCGTAGTCTCCTGGCTTGACTCATCCATCTGCGCTGTTCTGCTTCATGGAGTTCTCATCACCCTGAGGTCTAGATGGTGCGACACTGATTAATGCCAAGAGCTGCATTCGCAGAGAGATCTGCATGCTTGGTACTCCCTGGAGTTGTGCGGGGTCCTGCTGTTCACACAGACCTATTCTGAACCATGGTCACAGGGTGGGCAGTGCTGGCTGCAAGCTGTTTGTCACTTGTTCATGACAAGATAAGGACAGATGTTGAGACAACACATTTAGAAACATTTAGAGCAGTGAGACATTATTGCTACATCCACATCTGCAGTCTGTGGCCTCCTCTCACTGTTTACAGTTTGATCACTGCTGAACTCAGGTGGCAAATCTCATCTGAAGCAAGCTGAATACCCGACATGCACAATGGGACCCTGTTGCAACATGTGGTATTTTAAGTTTAATTAGTCAAATGAAAAGAACAAAAATCTGAATCCATTTCTTTTTTGAAAGATAATTTAAATCTACTAAGACATTATCAGATAAATTGTTGAATGTGGCTACTGATGAAGGTTTGAAGATAAATGTTGAAAATATGAGTTCCTTTGTTTCATTTTGTATAAAATTTAGAAATGATTATTCTAAGCCTGTAGAAATTGCTTTAAAATTGCTTAAAATTTCTTCCATTCCCATCAACCTGCTTCTTCTACCAGAGTAATATTTAAACAACACATGCAAACAGCTTAGGTATACATTGTACTGAATGAGTATTCTTGTCATCAATCCAACTTAGAGTAGAAAAATCAACAAGCAAGGAGAAAGCTCATTTATCACTTTAAAATGCTAGATATTGATATCCACAAGGTATGTTCAAACTGTATGTAGAGATTTCAAAAATGGAGATCCACTATTCAATTCCTAATGTTTTGTTTTATTGTAATTGCAAAGGGGTAAAAAGGTACAAGTGCAACAGTCTAATCAATCTAATCAATCACCTAATGCATAATTTCAATGAGCATTGTATAGTTTTGGTCATTGTTTTCTCCATTGTGTTTTTTCTGATTACATTATTGAAATGTACTCTTACGTCTGTTGAATCTAATGATAAATATGTGGGCTTGTATTTTATATTTATTTATTTTTATTTCCCCTTTCTAGTAATTTACTTTTATTTTCTTTCACAAAAGTATCCATTTGCAATGGATTACAAATATATACACATAATATATATACATATATATTAGAAATATGCATATATACACCTCAGAAGCAAGAAAGCCCCTGGTTTTGAGTAAGTCCTTCTTTTCTCACTGTACACTCACTCCATGATGATATCATCAAAACTCATATCCTTAAATTCCACCCAAATGCCAGCAACTTCTAAATGTATCTCTTCATTCCAGAGCTCTCCCCTGAATTCAGCCTGTCCAATCGCCTACTTGACATTTCCACTAGGATGAGTAACAAAGCCAAAACTGAACTCCTGGTATCCTCCATCCCATACAAGATGCTCTATTTGCAAGTTTTGTCATCCCGGTCAATGGAAATATCATCTTTCTACTAGCTCAAGCCAAACACTCAGAATCATCCTTGATGCCTCTTTTTCTTACACTCCACACCCATTCTGTATTGAAATCATGTTGGTTCCATCTGTGAAATGCATCGAGAATTTATATTTCTCATTACCTTCATTCCTATCACTGAAATCCTAGCCCTTATTCCCCTTTGCTGGATTACTGATATATTATGTCAGCAATCTCCATTTTCACCCATGCTTTATGGTCTCTACTCAGCAGAGCAGCTAGGAGGAGCCTTTCAAAGATAAGGACAGATCTTGCTACTCTTCTCCTCAAATCATTCCAATAAAGCCCCAGCTTAGTCCAAACGTCACTTGTAATAACTTTCTTCCATTGCTCACTCTGACCCACCTACAGTGGCTTCCTTATTGTTGAGCAAATACACTAATCATACTCTGCCTCAGGGCCTTTGCACTTATCATATCCTCTTCATAGAATATTGTTCACCTATAGATCCTCTTATCTAGCCCTCCCTTTAGATATTTGCTCTGATGTCAGCATATCAGTGAAGCATTTGGGAGGCCTTATCTAAGTTTACACTCCTTTGGCTTCCTCTATTCCTCTAACCTTTTTTTCTCCATAAAAATTAGCATTTTCTCATATACTGTATAATTTATTTTTAAAGCTTTTCACTAGAATATAAACTCTACAAGAGTAGGGATTTTCTCTTTTATGTTCACTGCCAATTCTCTAGCACCTAGAGCAGCACCTGACACATATAGGTACTTATTTCTATACTGTGGGATCTGTAATTTGACTATGAGCCCCTGATCAGGAAAGAAGATGCCCTATAACATTTCCATTATCTGAGCTTAACCCAGTGCCCACTGAAGAGTGATAATTAATGCATATTTACTTATAAGTGAGTGAAAGCTTGTCTGGGGACATTGCAAATGGTAAAGGTATACCACCAGACCTCAGGGCTTTTACTTTCTTGTTATGAAGATGAGGCAGCTGCAAAATAAAAAGTTTACCTAGATGAGAGGAACAATAATTTATATGTAGCTTTGGAAAGAATACACCATTGAGATTTGGGGCAGAGCAGGTGTATCTTGCATTCTGGTCTTTGACAAGAGAGGGAGAAGGAGAGTTACCTCTAGGCTTGAATCAAATATGTTTGGTGAGAGTTTGAACAAATCACCCAGGCTGAATGTACCTCTCCAATTTTGAGGAATCACTCTGTCATTCAGAAACCTCTACTCTCTCTTTAGTGTTTAAAAAAAGTGACATCTAGAAGTAAAAATTCTCACACACTATAGAGAGAAACCTATCTTCAAAGTATTTGCCTTGAGATAACTGTCAGACTTGAGTTTCAGGAGACAGATTTCAGCCATTGTGTACATGGAAAAGAGATTTTCTTTCAACCATAAAAATATCACTACCTTTTTTTTTTTTCCAAAATAAACAGAAGTAAATGAAGGCTAAATTTTGGGAAGGTAATAGGAGAGGTTATAAAATCTCTGCGAGGCTGCTTCTCTTTCTAGAAAGTAAAGGAACGGTATGACCATATAGTCAATCATACTTTAGTCTGAATAAACACATTTCTGTTTTGTTCCTTAGGGAGATTTGCACTGCAGACCTAATCTCTGTTTATAGAATGAAAGTATTTAGGTGTCAGAAGTGAAATGACAGCAAGGATAGTTTAATTTATTAAACAAATGTGCTCCTATTCAGCTTCTATATTCCCCTTCATATTTCCAAATTCCTGGTCAGATTGAAATGTCCATTTTAATCCAAGAGATCAATAAACATGGAAGTTACTGTCAGGAGAGGCCTCTAATCCTTGGGTATTTGATTTGAAATCTCATTGAATAGCTTTGAACACCAAGTAGTAAGAATACCACTTGAAGAAGAGATTTTATGATTGCCGGTTTGTTACATAACTCTGCTCCTGCTGAATATGGCCGGGTTCCAAGGTAGATGATACTCTCCCACAGAGGCTGGGCCTTGGAGAACCAAAGCTGGATGCTTCTTGGGAGTCAGATGGGAAGATCTATTATTTGCCCAGCCTGGCATCTATTATCCTGACAGCTGTGAAAATGCCCAAACACTGACCAGATTCACGACTTTCCTACTTGATGCTCTGAACTTGCTGAAGTTGGTAAATACCCCATGTTTTTATTTCCATTAATGATTTATAAAGGGATATTTGTTTTATGGAAAACTTGCATTCAGTAAGTTCTACCTTGTGAAAGGAAGAATCCACCATGAGCATGTCACATCTGGAAGCTTTTGTTATCCCATAAAGAGATTTTTGAAACAGAGAACCACACTTTCTGAGCCAAGAAATAGAGCATAGATTTTGGTACCTATCTTGAATGGTGTGACAATATTGGAACTGTACAGGATTAGTTGAGGGGATAAGTCTGTGGTTTTTAAGTACAAAGCATTTGAAATAGTATTTCAAGTTATGTTTGTTTGTGCAAGCCTAAGATGGACTCACTGTAACAATCTTAAGGCCCCACTAGATAGGAGGATTTCTGACTTTAAACAATACCCATATGCCTTCTACAGATGTGTCCAGGAAAAAGAGCATATTGTAGGATCTGAATTTGTTCTCTTCAGACACCAGTTCTTCCTCTATGGTCAATTTATCTCTCTGGACTTTTAATTTACTTCCTTGGCAAAACAAAAAAAAATGTGTTTATCTGTGCTATGAAATGCTTACATTTTATAATTCTAAGGAATGAAAAATAATTTTTGGATCCTTTGTCTTATCATGAGAGCTAACACTTATATTTACTCTATGCCATATATAATATTTACCATATACCATATTTCCATTTCACATATACTACTAACATTAACTCATTTAATCATCACAAAAACCTTATGAGATGAGTGCTCTTGTTATCTGTGTTTTATAGAGGAAAAAACTAAGGCATGGAAAAGTTAAGTAACTTGTCCACACTCACACTACTAAGAGGTAGAGGCTGTTCAAATGCAGGCAGTCTGGTTCCAGAATCTATTACCAACAACCAGTATACTCATCTGCCTCTTATTAGTAAGATGTTTTTATTTTTCACTATTAAAAATATTTTTATTTTTATTTTTATGGTAAAATACTATGGTAAGTTAGGCCATAAAACTCTCAAAATTCTACTTATCCTTTAATCTTTGTCCTGTATGTCAGTATTTCTTCCCATACATCAAGATTTTCAACTGGGTCTTTGAGATGATCAGGAAAATGAATAAGTCTCTAGAGTTTGATAAAGGAAATACAACACACTATTTAGCAAAATTATGAATCAGAGAGATAAAATCACCATAGATGTATTAAGATGGACGATTACTAAAGGCAGTATGTCTATAAATTTGAAAATTTAGATGAAATGGACAAGTTCCTTGAAAAGCAGAAACTATGAAGGCTCATGTAAAAAGAAACAGCCTGAATCTATTGATGAAATTAGATTTGTGGTTAAAAAATTTCCCATAATGGAAACCCTGGGTCTAGATGGTTTCACTGGTAAGTTTTACCAACTATAAAGGAAAAATAATACCAATTCTACACAAACCATTCCAAAAAAATTTTTTTAAGAATAAATATTTAATTTATGCTATGAAACCAGTATTACTGACACATAAACCGGTCATAGTTATTTCAGGAACTATTCCAATAAAGACCAATATCTGCCATGAACATAGAAGCAAATTTTCCAAACAAGATTTTAGAATTCAAATTTGAAAAAGTATAGAAGGTATAAGGATCATGACCAAGTTCATCTCAAGAATATAGGATGATATATAACCTTCAAAAATCAAACAATGTAATGTGTCATATTAATGAAGAAAAATCTTTCAACAATATACAATATCTATTCTTGATAACAACTTTTAGCAAACAAGACTGTCAGGAATCTTCCTCAGCCTCATAAAGGGCATCTATGAAAACCTACAGTTAACATCATACTCAATAATAAAAGAATAAATACTTTCCCCTTAAAGTCAGGAGTAAGGCAAAGAGGTCCACTTCTCATCAATTTTACTCAACATTACACTGGAGGCTGTAAGATAGGCCACCAGGGAAGAAAAATGAATAAAAGACATCTAGAGTGAAAGGAAAAATTAAAATTGCATCATTGTCTTTGTGGAATATCTGATGGAATCTACCAGAAGAGTAGAAGATGTTTTAATTGAAATTTATGCAATTAACCGTAGCACCAAACAACTAACTACATAAATCTGACAAAAGATGCAAGAGAACTGTGCACTGAAAATATAAAATATTAAGAGAAAATTAATACCTAAGTTTTAAAAATTTCAGTGCCTTGCTCAAAGGTCAGAAGATTCAATAGTAAGATGCCAGTTATTTCCAAATTTATCTACATATTCAAAGTAATTGCAGTAAAGATTCTAGTAAGCTAGTAAGCTTCTTGGAGAAACTGACAAGTTGACTGTAAAATTCTTATTGAAAGGCAAAGAAATTAGAATAGCCAAGAATCTTTGAAAACACAAGGCAACATTTGAGAGTTAACACTACCTGACTTCAAATCTTATTGACACAATAGTCACTGAGATAGTGAGATACTGGCATCAAGATAGATAAGCTGAACAATGGAACAGAATAGAGATTCCAGCAACAGTCTCGGACACAGAAGGATGACTGTCTTTTGACCAAGCTGCAAAGGCAAATCAGTGGAGAATTGATTATCTTTTCAAGAGATGCTACTGGGTATCAAGATGCAAAACAAAGAAAACTTTAATCCATTCTTCTAACCAAGTGCAAATTTAACTCAAAATGGATTATAGACCTAAATGTAAAATCTAAAACTATAAAACTTTTGGAAAAAAAGAGAAGAAAATCTTTGCAACTTTGGGTTAGGCAATGATTTCTTCCAAGACCATGAGCCATAACGGAGAAAACTCACAAATTGGACTTCATCAAAATTTACATATCTGTTCTTCAAAAGAAACTATCTTGATTTTAATGAAAAGACAAAATACAGTTTGAGAGGAAATATATTTGAAAAGCTTACATCTGGAAGGACTTATGTCTAGATAACAATCTCTCAGGACTCAATAATAAGAAACAACCCAATTAAAAATTGGCAAAGATTTGCATAGAAACTTTACAAAAGAAGAAATAAAATTAGAGAAGAATCCTATGAAAAAATGTCTGACATTAGTCATGAGGGGCATGTAAATTAAAAGAACAAGATACCACCATGCTTCTAACACAACAGATAAAAGTGAAGAGTTGTCTTACGAACACCAAGTGTTGGCGAGGATGTGGAATGACAAGAGCTCTCACATGCTGCTGGTGGGAATCTAAGGTGGTACAACACCTTTGGTAAACACTTTGTCAGTTTCTTCAAGAAAAAACACATGTCTAATATATGATCTAACATGTTAAACATATGATTCAGCCACCCCTCTTCACCATATTTATCTAAGAGAAAAAGTCTCGTACAAGGACTTACACACAAACATTCACTGCGAATTTGTGAAAGGAAAAAACTGGAAATAACAAGTGTCCATCAACACACGAGTATCTAATTAATGGTGGTCTATCCATGCAGTGAAATACTGTTCAGAAATAAAAGTGAATGAACTAGTGAATGAATGTGTCAATATGAATGTTGCAACACATACAACAGACGTTATTCTAAGTGAAAGAAGTCAGACAAAAAGAGTACATATTGTTTGATCCCATTATAGGAAACTGTAGAAAATGCAAACTAATCCGTGGTGACAGAAATCAGCTCGGTGGTTGACTGAGGAGGGGGACAGAGAGCAGCAGGGAATGATTACAGAGGATCTCCAGGAAACTTTTTGGGGTGATGTCTTTATTATCTTGATTGTAGTGATAGTACCATCGGTGTATATTTATGCAGAAATGTATCAAATTGAACAATTTAAGTATATACATTTTGCTGTATGTCAGTTATTCTTCAATGAAAGTGTAAACAAGAGATGAACAGATCAGAGTTCCTCATAGTAAATGCTGAGTAGTTCTATAAAACCAGTTCCTATTTACAGTCCCTTTATTTGAAGTTATGTTTGATATGATGAAATTCTGACCCACCCAAAATATTTAGTCAGTCTTTGGACTTGTTCTGAAGGCAGATTAACAGGTATTTGGGGACTAGTTGGCTTTCTGCTCGGCTGATTTAAATTCTGTGCTGCGGAAATGAAGTCATTTGTATGCAGCCCATGTTCTTCCCCAGCAAACACAGACTCTCTAAGTCTGAGTAAATCTGAGCAAGCATTCTGGTTGTACTGTGAGCAGTTTTCATCTTGAATGACCTTGGGAATGAGCATCTTTAGCCTTCAAAGAAAATTGCATCTTTAAAAAAAATTTTTTGAGATAAAAAGAAGTGATTCAATTTCATCATAAATAAAGAATCATGTGTTGGTAATACCTTTTAAAAATCTCTTTAATAACATTAATCCAGCAACTACAAAATTCCCCTGTCCCTGGGAGGGACAGGGCAATTCTGAGAGTTCATGCCAGTTTTTTAACGTATGTTCTAATCCAGCCTGGGGGTTAAAGAGGAGTGGCAAATCCTTACCATTTAATTCCCCTTTTTCATGTTATTTTTAAAGGCCTCAGAATTAGGTACATCTAGCGTGTGTATATATGTATGCTTATGAATAATTTCCTAATTCTTCTAAAGGTCCAAATATGTGGACAAGATATGTTGGGGTGGATTAGGTACTGAACTAAGAGTGACAACATCTGGCTTTGTTGCACAAGCTTTGCTACTTTTTTTTTCTTTTTTTTTAATATAATTTATTTTATTATCATTAATCTACAATTACATGTGCAATATTACGGTTATTAAACTACCCCTTCATCAGGTCACCCCCACCAACCCCATTAGAGTCACTGTCCATCAGCGTAATGAGATGCTATAGAATCACTACTTGTCTTCTCTGAGTTGTAC